>LR812529.1:18080747-18120747 GCA_903798195.1 Danio kyathit | reverse complement strand
TTCTCGAATGACGTCCGGAAAGAAGCAGTTACTGCTCCTCCTTGTGCACAATGATAATAGTGAAGGCGCAAAGCATCAGGTCATCTGTTTTGATGACGATGAACCTCATTGAGACCCTTCCTTAAACAAAAAATAAATAAATAAATAAACATCGGATTTATGCAAATTACAGGGCTCGCCCCACTGAGCTTGGAATATACGGAAGTTCGTATTTATACAGAGGAATCACATCCCTGAGAAATACAATGAACATACACACATACACTAACACAGGTAGAAAACTCAAATTGGCGGGGGGCCATATCATTGACTGACAATTGACATTCAAGCACACGAAAATGTGGAAACATGATGTAATTGATGCACACAGACATTCTTGCCCAGAGAATCAAAGCTCCTTTTTTTGTTTCTTGTTGTACATATTGAAGGGGTAGTTTAAACTGCTATGAAAATACTACAATTTAATAATAATAATAATAATAATAATAATAATAATAATAATAATAATAATAATAATAATAATAATTTTGTCCCAATCAATTGTTACTTAACCAAAATTTAACAGATAGTGTAAAATAGCAGAAAAGAGTTTGGGTAACTTTTTTCACTTTACTGGAAATTGTTTTTCTTTTTTGTAAAGACAAAGAGGGGAAAAATATGCATATATTCACATTTACTTTAAAGGGCCATGAAACCCCCCTGACTCAGCAGGGTGTTTTCACACCTCTAGTTTGAAAAAAGTCAGGAAAGTGGGCATATCCAGTTCTGTTTAGATGGGAGTGTCGGGGGAGGGAAAGAGGGAAGGATTTGCAAATATGGGAGTTTCCATTTGGGCACGCGCTGATTTTAACAGAGGCGAGGCGAAACAAACACACAGACGCAGGGGAGAAACTTAGTAACTAAATCATTTTGACTAAGGTATGTCTTTAAAAACTGAAAGAGCACTGCTGACGATACGAACTAACATTGCCATCTGAATGAACAAACAAAGGGCACTGCTCTCACACACACACTTACCAAATCTGTAGCGATAGGACAATCGACACAAACTGGAACCGTGTCTTTTTTAAAAGGAGACGAGCAGCAAATCCGGATTTCTTCATTTCCAGATACGAAAAGCTCTCGGGTAAAAATTCCTTGCAAACGCATTTCTGTTGCGTGCACTGTAATCCACACTTAAGTCCAGCTGCGCTCTCATAGCGGGGAAATGAAAACAAAACCTTCGTTGCAGCACAATAATAAATGCAACACTGACGACCCATGTCTCCAAATTCTAGTTCTTTCACTTGTTTTGGCAACACAACGTGGCGTCTCTGTAACACTGTAATACAGTACTGGTAATACAGTCTTCGAGCATATTAATGAAGTTGCACCACATACACAATACAGCGCGCTGATTGTTTTGAACCAAGTCTTTCTCATGAATTAAACCTCGGCTGAGCCAGTTAGCATTTTTGTGTGCATGTTCTCCCCGTGTTCTCCTCCGGGTGCTCCGGTTTCCCCCACAGTCCAAAGACATGGGTGAACTGGGTAGGCTAAGTTTGCCGTAGTGTGTGACTGTGTGTGAATGGGTGTTTCCCAGTGATGGGTTGCAGCTGGAAGGGCATCCATTGCCTACAAGATATGCTGGATAAGTTGGCGGTTCATTCCGCTGTGGCGACCCCAGATTAATAAAGGAACCAAATAGAAAATGAATGAATTTTCACTAAATTCATATCTTATCACTATCACTAATGAATCTTATTTACACCACCGGCACAACATGTAAACCACATGTAAACCAAAAGAAGTTTTATACATGTGGTATAAAACTTATTATAATCAAATGACCCTTGAATATTTACAAAAATAGAGCTTTAGTGAAAATAGAGCACTTACGAACATATATTTCAACGTTTAAATCAACCCCAGAAACAATCTGCATGTGCATCTCGACTCTCGCGCACTCTCGACCGCACGCTGAGAGAAACTGAAAGTAGCTCGAACATATAATACAGTATTTTAAATGTCCAGTAGGTGGGGGGGGGGTCAAAAGCACAAGTGACTATATGCCACTGCACAACAATGATAGTGATTCAAAAATATATGTTTTGTTGGGCTGATTCCCGTTATATTTTTGATGTCAGTTGCGTTTGAGACCCCTGCTCTACCACTATCACTTTGGTTGTCAAGTCTACATATACTTATAAATTCAACTTTTAACATGCATGCCTTCATTTCAGAAAAAAAAGTTTTTGTAGTTTACACAAAAGCACCAAAGAAATCTTTTTTTTTTTCCCCTAAAAGTTGAATTATATAATCTATATTTAAAAGTATGTTGTGAAATGTAAAGGCACAAAACCATAGCTCATAATTTTAACAGTAGTTAAGAATGCAGCACAAATTGCTACCAGTTTAATTCTGGGCAAAACCACTGGCATTACTTAATTAAAAATAATTATAAAAAAAGGTCATGCCATGTTTACTGTCCTGAGTTACTAAACCAACAATGTGGGAAAAATTAGCTGTGAAAAGGCCGGACACCATTATCTTTGCATGTGCATTATTGGGGGGACAGAATTCAAATAAATTAGTATTTGCGGTTGTTAATTTATTAGTATTTATGCCATTTTTCTAAGACTGGCAAAAAACCTGTCTTAATTCATTTAGCAATTAATATTGATATGACAGTTGCTTCTTTGAGCAACACAGACTATAACAATGTTGTAGAGTGCTGCGGAAGGGAGAAATGTTTCTCCCCTCACACTTAACATTTATTTGCAATGTCAAAAGATCTGAACAAGGACGGAAATTGCTTAGGCAGGATGAATCCATGCGTTTATTCTGCCTTTACATCCCAATGTTGCAGCAGAATTTGGACTAATCAGACTAGGCAACCTTTTACTAAACTTTAAAAGTTCAAATTAAGTTCAAATGCCTCAATAATAATAACAACAACAACAACAATAATAATAATAATAATAATAATAATAATAATAATTAATAAATAAATAAATAAATAATAGTAAAAACATAATAGGTCAAGAGATGCGGTTTCAACCACACAAGTTTGCAATACTGTTTGTAAATGTTTATTGAACTTATAGATTCAGGAACACCAACTCATTGAACTATGTTGGTAAAAACATAACTTGTGAGTATAGTTGGAAAATAATGCAGATTATCATTGCCTCTGCTTTTTTATGTGACCACAAGAGTCCACAACCATAACAATAACAGCACAGAGGAAGAATATAATTGGAATAATAATCATAAAAAGACAGCCAATTATAATCCATCTTGCTTTAATGACTTTGGAATTTAAATCAGCAGATTAAGAAAAAATGCTGTGCATGCTTATAACAAACAGCATTATGATGTGCATTGTTGTGGACACTAATATAGTTATCACCGTAGTTATCTCTTCTTTTGACCATTTTAAATGAATTACTAATTCAGATTCATTACCTTAAACTGGCAATATCTCTTAATTGCTTTGAGCATTTGGCCTTACATCTATTGTACTTGTTAGGGATTTCCAATCTTAGATGTTTTTGGTGGTAGGCTGCTGAAGTAGCCTATTTGTGACAAGAAGTAAATTGCAAACATTAATCATGCAGAGTCATTATCAGGTTTTGTAGAAAAAAAAGAAAAAAAAACTAAAATCAACAAAACTGTTTATTTGGCGATACCCAGCGCCCCTACCCACTTTGGGACTGTTTGCAAATTAAAGTTATAATACCAGAGATTGTGACAGAAGTTAATGGAACTGATTCATGCACATATACTTCAGTGGCTTTTTTTAAATAACCAATAAGCAAATGTATGCAAGTTCACACATTGTGGAGTATTAACTTTTGCCCTAATGAATTGCTGAGTATGAAAATTTGCCCAGGAACACACACTGTGAATGAACAAACTGGGCTCTGCAAAAACCTACCAAAGTAATTTTAGAATATGAATGACAGAAGTGCAAACATTTGTAAGAAATATAAATAAATAAATAAATAAATAAATAAAACACATTTTCCCAGTGCTGGATTGCGGCTGGAAGAGCATCCGCTGCGTAAAACATATGCAGAATAGTTGGCGGTTCATTCCTCTGTGGCGACCCCTGATAAATAAAGGGACTAAGCCGAAGGAAAATGAAATTAATTAAATACCATCAGTAAGATGTAATAGTTTGTAATGTATGAATTGAATTAATTAATGACTTAATGAATGAATATATTTAATTAAACATTTAATTAAGTGAGAAATAACATAAATAAATAAATAAATAAATAAACAATTGAGGTTAGGATGGCAATAAATACCACCAGTAAGATTTAATAATTTGTGATGTATGAATTTAATTAATTAATGACTTAATGCATGAATATATTTATTTTAAATATTTAAGTAAAAAAGAACATTAAGAATAAATAAATAAATAAATAAGCACGCAATCTTTCATTCCACACTGACTTCTTATCAGCAAGACCCCTAAGACTGATTTTCTCCCTTGCCATTAAATCCAAAAATTCCATTGGCTGTCGTACCTTGTTTGTTTTTGCTGTAGTTTTGAAAGGTCTGAGACACATTTCTTGAACACTTACTTGTAATTTGATAGCATTTCTCAACTCATTTTGCATGCCAGTGAAGACAGGAATTGATTCGGGATAGTGAATTTATCTAAAGTGGAACTGACAATGATTGTAAGTGAGATGCAGAGCAATTGGATTCCTAGTCATTTTTAGTGATATTCAACATGTTTCATCCTGACAGGATAAAACGTCCACGGATAATCTTTTGCTCCACCCTTCTCAAATATGAAATGTCAGTGAAAGACAGATAAACCTCAATTGTAATTACCTCAAAACTATAAACTAGTTGTGGAAAGTTTAATTTAGTTTGATCCAATTATGGACTCCTCCACTTTTATCCCACTCAACCAAACTCTTTTCAACATTTTTTATTTAAATATGTTCATTTCTCTCTTTCATTATAAGCACACTTCTGATGCAGGCCACAAAACTTTGTGTTTTACCTAAAAATCTTATCACCTTCGATATGTGCACTGTTTAATAATTGTGCACAATACATACATGTAAATGTGTAACTAAAAACATATAGAGCTGATTTAATGGTTTATTTATAACAACACTAATTGTGACATAAAATACTGTGTGTTTCATATTTACATTCAATGTGGTTCATTTCTATCCTACAATACTTTTTGTTGTGTTACTATTTAAGTGTGTTCTTTTTTGCTCTGACAATATAGCTATGCTTTCTATGGTTCTGTTTACTTTGTTATTTGCACAATAGCACAGCAGTTATCAAAGATTTTTTTTATGATTTGAAATGTTGTGCAACTTATAGTTAAGCAGGAGAAAAACCTGTACTTTTTTATATTAAAGATTTTGTGCAGCTGTTATTTTTTGTGCAGCTGTTTATTTGTAAACAGGGAGGGAAACCCCTGTGTTTGATTTATATTTTGCTCAAAAATTGTTTAATAAGGTTGAATAAAGGCTTTAACTCTCAAGTAACCATTTATGGCTAAATACCTGATATATATCATATATCATCATTCCTCCTAAAAATACTGAGATATGATTTTTATCACCCAGACCTAGTTTAGCTTAAATGTCACTGCTGAAAGTCCAACAACAGCGGCGAGGAACAAAGTAAAATTTGCACCTGATGCCATCTTTAAACTCTGCTCAACTCTTCATCACTGTTCACCAAGAGCAAAGATAGATGGATGGACACTGGTGCATTTGAAAGCTGCATCTATCAGCTGATCTGTCAGCGGATCACTCGTATACAGTATCTGCTTATAGATGGATCAGCAGATAAATGCAGCTTTCAAAGGCTCCAGTGTCCATCTATCTGTGTTCATGTTTGATGAACAGTGGTTAAGAGTGGTGACCTTCAGCGTCAATCTAGCTCATATCTGTTGAGCATGTGAACAAAATAGCCAATTAGCAGTCTTTAAGATGTGCTTGACAGTGCACAAATGTTAGCAGGGAATTGACGTTTTTAAAATGCCTGTATCGGCTGGTACTGAAGACGATACTTTTGACAACCTTACTATGTAATAAGTGGGATAATGAACAACCAGCCAGCTGTTTTTGCAGAATAAAGTCATTCAGACTTATACAGCAGATCTCCTCCTCATGCCAGGCTGCTGATAAGCCTGCCAGGCTTTAATCTGTGAGAAAAAAAACTGACTAAATGTACATTATCAACAATGCACACGACCTCACAGATTTGATAAAATCACACTTACTTAGGCCCCGTTTACACTGCCAGTTAAATGTGACCCAGTTAGATTTTTTGCTCATATGTGACTCAGATCGGATCTATTCTATGACCGTGTAAACACGAAAAAAATATTCAGAGAATTTGGAAATTCAGAGATCGGTTTCAGGCCTCCTTCATATGTGGAAATAAATCAGATGTAAATCGGATATGTGACAATGCGACTATCATGTGAACAGGCAGATCGGGTTATTGAGGCATTCTGTTTTGTAGGTCATTAAATTTGCGACAGTGTGGTATTTCTCCACAGTTTAATGACAAAGAAGGAAGAGCGTGTGTGGACACGACGATGTGGTAAACAACAACAACAGAGTAAAAACATGAAGGAGGAAAGTGATAAGTCGCCACAATTTACCAGACCTGAGATCTCTCTCGTACCCACAAATTCCTCTGAATGATTGAGGACACCATATATAAACCATAGGCGCAAGCTGCGATGACGGCCCTTTCCCTCTTCCTCCACCTCAAAATTATTTTAAAGTTGGGCGATCTTCGCATATTTCTCAGAGCTAAAAGCAAGACAGCTTCTTACAAAGTGGCTAGTGTGGTGCAGATGCTAGAACCTGCCTTTACACATGCGCAACGTCGTAAATTGTATGGCAAGTGTAAACACATTAAATCACACTTTTTGAAAAAGACAGACTTCATAAAACAATGTTTTTTTTTTTTTTTTTTTTAGTCATATGGCTTACATAAAAGTCAATCCTTACAGTATTTAAAGATTTGGCTCTATGTTTATTCATAGAAGCTGCCTCTTTTAGGCATGATGCAGCAAGTGCTAAAAGAGGCCTTGTTGATCTAGAAAATCTGAATTCACTGTTTCTTAGTTGTATGGCACACTACAAGTTTTCATTATCATTAAGTCTAATTTGGGTAAATATTCATTCATTAATTCATTTTCCTTAGGCTTAGTCTCTATTTCAGAGGTCGCCACAGTGGAATAAACCGCCAACTATTCCAGCTTATGTTTTACATAGCAGATGCCTTTCCAGCCACACCCCAGTACTGGGAAACACCGATACACACACACTCATACACTACAGCCAATTTAGTTTATTCAATTATTATTTGGATTGTGGGGGAAACCAGAGCACCCGGAGGAAACCCAAATAAACATGCAAACTCTACACAGAAATGTCAACTGGCCCAGGCCGGACTCAAACCAGCGACCTTCTTGCTGCGAGACCACAATACTAACCACTGAGCCACCATGCTGCCCTTGGTTAAACAAACAGTATTACTGTGATATACATAAATCTACCAACATCCATGAACAGGATGTTTGTATTATTTTGGGGGGAAAAACAATGTTTCAGCTAGATAACATCAATTAACGAAAACCATTCTATTTTAATGTAATCTTTTTATCAACTTTTAGAAAATATTGCAAAAGTTTTGTACAAATCTTAAACACAAACCTAACAAGTGTGAAACATCTACAACATCATAACAAAATTAATATTCATGAGTTCAGCCACCTCAATTTAGTGACATCACAACCTGCCTGTCTCCTCTGCCCCCCCAAAGCTAAAAACTTGTTGTAGTGCCACTGGCCAACATGTTTTAGGTCTACAGTCGCCATCACTCCAAGCCTCACTAATGAAGACAAACCAGTGAGAGGAAGAAATTAAATTTTTAATTGCTGTCCTCAAGATCCCAATATGTTGCCTCTCACCCAGGGGTCTGCGATTAAGTGGGTAAACTGCATTCTGTATTGATGGCTCTGTGCTCTTGTGGAAATTAATCCTTGCCATGTGCAAATCACCCCCATATTGTCATTTTGATGGCTCCACAAGGTGGATTATAATGTGTCTCCATATGGCTCGGCTATGCCACATAAACATGAATGTGAGCTAGTGACATATAAATATTCGGAGGGAAATCGGCGTGATTCAATGCACTCTCGACCAAAGATACATTTAGGGTGCTAATTAGTGTACTTAACGGACATGAGTTTCTGCTGTGTGATGGAGCGCCATGGGGAAGTCATGGTCCCTGCAGAATTATGCTAATGATTAGCACGACATTGGGGACAATCAGACCATCATTAAGATATATGGGCTCAGTCTATTAAAGAATACACATACAGCACTTTTTGGGTACAGTCATATCAGTGACATCCTGGATTGGAGTATATTATTACCAGCACTAAATTTTGACCTCATCGTCCCAATCGAGAACTAAAGGGTAAGCAGGCAAGTAGAGCCCTGTTTGCAGCTGGTATAAAAGAGCTCCTATTTGACCCCTTTTACAAAATGTAAGATACGTTTTTGGTGTCTCCAGAATGTGACTGTAAAGTTTCAGCTCAAGATATCCATCAGGTCATTTATCATACCTTGCTGAATAGGTAAATTTTGGGGTCTGAAGAAATTGTAGCTGATTTTGTTGTCTTTGCCTTTAAATGCAAATGTGCTGGTTCTATCCAACCACTGTTCTCACATGCGTGTTTGCTTCTCCTGCTGCTTCATGTCAGATAAACAGCAGTCAGTGACAGAGACAGACATGAAAGAAGCAGAGATTCAGTTTATGAGTCAAAATACTAAGATAGGTTATTTGATGTATTTGTTAAGGAGTTTATTTAAGCCTTTCTGCAAAGATGAGTCACACACAAATGCCATTACAATGTTCGCAGTAAACACACGCCCACACACATTTAACTTTGCACTGTTTTGCATGTCTTCTTGTAGCAAATGTGACAGGATATGTGACAAGTAATATACACTGCTGTCTGGATATCCATTATGCTACTGTACAAAATAAATCTGATTTAATGTCCATAAACCGGGACTCCAGCTGTGTGTTTGAAGCATTCTTGTATATAGTTGACTTTACTGCAATTTTACTGTCTTTTCTTTAGGACAAACATTCATTTAAAAAATGTTTTAATCTTGCAAAACTCATTCTTGATGTGCAGCTGATCACAGAGAGTTGGAACAGATCTTTTAATTCCAGTTCCTTTGCAAATATATTTCAACGTCAAACCCCTTATATGATGAAGAAAGGGTCTATGGGGTGTTGGATTTCTCGGATCTTAATAATATAATTAATATATACACACACACACACACACACACACACATATATATATATATATATATTGTATATTTCTGGTCGACTACTTTTAGGCATAGACCCTTTTTTCTGTTTTTACATGTTTATATGCTGTTGTTTATATAAAATATGTTTATCAATTACTTTAGAACATTGACCGTAATTTAATTTGATGTCTTTGAACAAAATTATGCAAAAGATCACATGGAACTGATCATGTGAAATGACTGATCATCCATCAAATGCATTTCTTTCATATCCGATAACTCCTGTCTTAAAACTTTACTCTGTTTTATAGTTTTAATGTGTATATATATATATTGCTATTTTTATAAAATTTGTTTAACAAGTATTTTAGAACATTGAAAGTAATTGAATAAAAGTGAATTAAAAAAATATATTACGTAAAAGATTAGGAACTGAACTGGAATTGATAATATGAAAACCTGATGTGTGTACGCACTATTAGAGCAATCTAATCCAATGCATTTTCAACTACCTCTGGAAGTGGTCAAAAGTGGACAGGATCAATTAGTTTCACACCCTGTTTGCACATGTACTTAGCATTGTCCACTTGTAATTGGATCAATGAAAATGCATCTTAATACCAAGTCCAAACAAGGCCTAGGATTCCCACATCTTAAATTCAAAATGAAGTCTGTTACACACAATTACACACACACAATGTCTTCTCTGGTCTAAAGAATCAGATGAAAATCGCCTGAAATGTGATATAGCTCAACAATTTTGACTGGCAGAGCTGTAGCATTGACTATTTTTTTTAAGGAGGAGGAGCTACTCTATGTGTGCCACCATATCTTAACGTTACATCACACACAGAACAAATTTCTGCATTTCAAGGAACCACGGTAAATCTATGGTGAATCCATGGTAAACCCGTATGTAGTTCTTTATAAAGCCCTGGTGTAATTAAAACAAAGTTGTTTTCCATTCTTTGTTTGAGGGTAAAAAGAAGTTTGAAAAGGCTGAGTGACAGTATACAGTTTTTATACACTCCAACACACTTGCGCTGCAGTTGTAAATGTGTCACGCTTGTACCCCTAAACACAACAATTGTGGCTGAGAGAGAAGAATAATTTCATAAACATCTGGCAAACAGCCTTTTCCATGAGAAGTGGAACCGCAGTGCATCACATGTTTACATTGTTTTACCAGCTCAGCTACTTGACTCTCCAGTGTATTCACGTGGTTAGTGTTGTTGTTGTTCTCCTGTCTGACACCCATGGAATAAGAAACGAACAAGGGGTAAGAAATTGCACATCAAAGGCGGCGGAGTTCCAGAGCACACCCACTGACTGTGTATTTGTCACAGACCAATGGTAGCTCAAAGGTGTTTAAGAGCCAAAATTGACACCCTTAAAAGTTTGATTATTGTTGTTATGTGAAAGGGACAAGTAAGTTTGGATCCAAATGCAGGTTTATTGCACAGAGATGGTCAGGTAAGCAATGGTCAACACAGCGGCAAACAGATGTATACAGGGAATACAGAGTCGTGGTCAAATAACAGGCAAATAGTCAGTCCCAGGGGCAAACAACATAAATAAGCAAACAAAAAGCGAGGGTCAAACATGGCAAGACAAGGCAAGGAAAACGCATCATCATGTTCACAAAACAGTTAAACAAGACTCAGCAAAGAGGTGTGTGCGCACTGTATTTAAAGTTCCTGTAATCAGTACATAACGATCCTGTGTGTGTGTGTGTGTGTGTGTGTGTGTGTGTGTGTGTGTGTGCGTGTGTGTGAAATCAAACTAAAACAGAAACAGCTGTGTGCAAGGTGCATGTCGGAACTTGTAGTCCATATACCGGCAGATTTGTAGCTCTTTAATGAACTGCGTGTTTACCAATGATCTGCAGCCGCCAACTGAACCATCAACACAGGGGCAAACAGATGTATACAGGTAATTCAGAGTCAGGGTCAAATAACAGGCCAATGGTCAGTCCCGGCGGCAAACAAACAAAACAAATCGATGGTCAAACTTGGCAAGACCAGGCAAAGAAAACGCATCGTAATGTTCACAAAACAGTTAAACAAGACTCAGCAAAGAGATGTGTGTGTGTGTGCGCTGTATTTATAGTCCCTGTAATCAGTCAGTAAGGATCCTCTGGCTGTGCGTGTGTGCGCGTGAAATCAAACTGAAACAGAATCAGCTGTGTGCGAGGTGCATGACAGAACTTGTAGTCCATATAGCGGCAGATTTGTAGTTCTTTAGTGAACTGCGTGTTTACCAACGATCTGCAGCCGCCAACTGAACTGTTAACACAGGGGCAAACAGATGTATACAGGGAATCCAGAGTCGTGGTCAAATAACAGGTGAATGGTCAGTACAGGAGGCAAACTACGTAAAAAACAAACAAAAAGCGAGGGTCAATGGCAAGACAAGGCAGGGAAAATGCATCGTAATGTTCACAAAACAGTTCAACAAGTCTCAGCAAAGATGTGTGTGTGTGCGCTGTATTTAAAGTCCTTGTAATCAGTCTGTAACAATCCTCTGGCTGTGTGTGTGTGTGTGTGTGTGTGTGTGTGTGTGTGTGTGTGTGTGTGTGTGTGTGTGTGTGTGTGTGTGTGTGTGTGTGTGTGTGTGTATGTGTGTGTGTGTGTGTGTGTGTGTGTGTGTGTGTGTGTGCACATGAAATCAAACTGAAACAGAAACAGCTGTGTGCGAGGTGCATGATGAAACTTGTAGTCTTGTAAGAGATGTACAGTATACAGGGAATCCAGAGTCGTGGTCAAATAACAGGTGAATGGTCAGTCCCGGCGGCAAACAATGTAAATAAACAAACAAAAAGCGAGGGTCAAACATGGAAAGACAAGGCAAGGAAAACGCATCATAATTTTCACAAACTCAGCAAAGACGTGTGTGTGCTGTATTTAAAGTCCCTGTAATCAGTCCATAACGATCCTCTGGCTGTGTGTGTGCGCGTGAAATCAAACTGAAACAGAAGCAGTTGTGTGCGAGGTGCATGACGGAACTTGTAGTCCATATATTTAGTGAACTGCGTGTTTACCAACAATCTGCAGCCGCTAGATGTCAACAATTGTGAGCTGTTATGAACTGCAAAACAAATGGAAATATAACTTTGTTTCAGCCAGATTTTATTTTAACACATCCCATTTCAGTCTGTTATTCAATATACTGGGTATATTGGGGCCATTATTGATAGTTTTTCCATCAAATACTTATATTTAATTAATGAAATTGATAATTGAATTAAAAGTGTCACAAAAAAGAATAAAATAAACAATGAAATTATTAAACAATCATTCATTTATTCATTCATCGTCCTTCAGCTTAGTTACCGCAGCCAAATGAACCGCCAACTATTCCAGCATAAGTTTTACATAGTAGATGCCCTTCTAGCTGCAACCCAGTACTGGGAAACACCCACACTGTCACATTGATACATGCACACTCATACACTACAGCCAATTTGGTTTATTTAATTCATCTATAGCGCATGTCTTTGGACTATGGGAGGAAACCGGAGCACACGGAGAAGACCCACACGAACACCTGGAGAACATGCAAGCTCCTCACAGAAATGCCAATTGGCCCAGCCGTGAATCGAACCAGCGATCTTCTAGCCACCATGCTGCCATATTAAACAATCAATAAAATAAATACATCTAAAATTCCCACATTTGCCTTATACAGTAGTTCAAACACAGTCTGGCAGAGTCTGTCAACACCCCAGGCGGGACATTGGTAATATGACAGGCTTAGAGATAATACCCATAGAAGACTAATGTAGGTTTATGCTGGGCTGTCAAACAGTGGCTTCCTGTTGAGAAGTGGACACACAAGAGTCAAGGCTTAACAGAAAGGGGGCAAGGAAAAAAGAAATCAATTTGCCAACGCTTTAGTGACCCGAACAGAAAAGACACACCACAAGCACTACCCAGCAAACTTCACCCCCCCCTCGAGCGGCAAAACATGATCTGTCATCCCGAGCGACTGCATAATTCCAGATCAACACTCGACCCGACAAGAAAACATGCTGGAGTGCATCATCCCAAATAAAAACAGCAGCTTTCGCTTTGGAAGGAAACCAAGTAGACATTTTTGTTATGGTTCCCTGTGTTAAATTTGCCCACCACTGAAGGGCATCTTGAATAATTTCTGGTTTTTAGATGGACTAAGCGGAGTCTAAATGCTTTACTGGCCGCACAAATCCCCAGACAAGCTTCGCCGGGTTGCACTGAAACACAAAGAGGCTTTCTTGGTGCATATGCAGGCTAAAAATGACACACGCTCGTGAGTTTTATGTGTGATAGACAGCATGAATAAGTTAGCAGGGTGGATGGGAGACCCTTTGGAAATATGCACGACTATTCAGACACAATCTGATCGTAATACTTGACTGAGCTGAAAGTGTGTCTGAAGTGCATGGCGGTGTGGATTTTTTGTCTTGGATAAAAGGTCAGAGTGACCCATAAATAAAAGGGCTACAATTAGTCATTCATGTGGAAGATGCTCAAGAAGAAGCTATCTAATGTTATGTTTTACAAAGAAAAAAGAAATGACAAAGAAAGAAAGAAAGGAAAGAAAGGAAAGAAAGAAAGGAAAGAAAGGAAAGAAAGAAAGAAAGAGTTATTAAACTAAGTATTTTTTAAAAAATCTTGTATTAATATTTATTATTTGTAAAAATGTTTTCATGCATGAGACTTTTTATACAGATATTAGTCACTGTAAGAATCAATTCTGTTGTACAACTCAGACTTAAGCCCCATTCAGATTACACAATTTTTTCAGCCCCTTTCACACATAACGACCTTTCCAGAAAAATACCGGCAATTTTCTGGAAAGGGATCATGTGTGAACAGGCCCTTTTTTAAAATAACAAAAAATTTGTAAATTCGTTCCGGCAATTTTCCGGAAAGAGAAGTTGTAACATTACCTGTAATTTGCCAGAACGATACTCTGTGTGAACGCAGAAGGAAATTTGCTGGAACGTTTAGAACACACTGACGTGAGACGTCTACTCCAGCCAATCAGAACATTCAGACCCATTCACATCCACGCTGATTATGAAAATAAAAGCCTTTGAATATTTTCCCAGACACATTTAGCTGCTACACTGTAAAAAATAAATCTGTAAAATTTACGGTAAAAAACCGGCAGCTGTGGTTGCCAGTATTTAATCGTAAAAAATATGGTACAAACCTTAAAAGTAAATTCTCATTTTTACAGTAAACTACCGTATTTCATTAATTTATAGAGGTCATATGTCTGTATTTTAAATTAGCAACATCTACACATCTTTTGTTACACAGATAGACATGATAACACAGCCATATTGCAGGTGGTGATGAGAAAGTTCATACATAACGAACCAATGCTCATCACAAACAACTTTACCCACAATCAGAAAAGTGTAGCAGTTTAAAGAAGGTGCTCAGTGTCATTCACACAGCTACTAAACACCAGTAAACACTGTGTAAAATATTATCGATAAAACGCTTATGATAAATCTCTGTTTGTTTACCTTCAAGCTCTGCTTCAGATGCATGTGCACGTGAAGAAGTGCTCCGGTGAGTGCCAGCACACAAACATATTATGTACATCTTGACATGCAAAAGTATTCCTTAAAGTTGTTTACAATACTTATCCATCCACAGAATTTGTAATGTAGTCAAATGTGTAAACATTTAGCTGCTGTTAGCACTTCAGCCTTTGGATGTCTCTGGGACAAAGCAGGTGCATGAATGCTAAAGCTTTAAATAAAAGTGAAACCATCAACAAAAGCCTGATCTCTTCTATGTTTACAAATACAAGCGTAGCCGTTTAGAGGTCATTTCTGGTTAATGATGTCAGTATTTACCGGTATTTTTTACCAGTATTTGAAGAAATCAGAACGTCCCTGCCTGTGTAAAGAGCATTTCTTGAATTTACCGGTAAAGTCGTTCGAGAAATTTTCCAGATATTTACCGGTATTACTGTGTGAAAGAGGCTAATGTTGGTTACAACAGTCACTCTGTCAGAATATGTGATTTGGTGTAGATAAAATCTTGATGTGTTGTAGATAGAAAATAAATAATAAAAAGGCTGCATAACTTATAAATGTCTCTGTAATTGTCTTTTGAGTGTTTTCCCACAGACGGCAGTTTACCCTATATACATGTGTGTGTTTTGTGATCAAAAACACTAGATATGATACATTCTGTACCAGCAAAAATGCACTTTTGGAGCTGCAGGTGCCGTTTCCCAGCAACAGCTGTAAACAAAGAAGCCCTGGATGCACTCAAATGCTGAAATTATTTAAAATTAAAATAACAAAGTTAAGCAGACAGCTAATTACCTTAAAAGATTCATCATAATGAGTGATTTGTTTGTTTACATAGTAATTCTGATATTTACTCACCAGAACTGCCTCAGCTATCAATTACCAACATTTATCTGTCTTTCTGTTGACGTCAGTATGACATCTTCAGCCACAATATGTGTAACCCCTAGTTTGCTATGAGGAAAGCAAAAAGAAAGCCCCACCCCCTACTCAATATTCCATTTAACTACAAGTACATCAACATACATCTCAGAAACTTTCTGTTCACACTGTTCACACTGACTTTAACCCTTACTACCTTTGGTTATGTTTGGCAAGAAAACATCCACTAAATTAAACTTCTGTAAAAATGCATCAGATACATTTTTTTTGCTTAATTTTTTTAATCAACCTCAGTCCTGATCAAAACCACTAAATGTTTTTTTTATTACAGGATTTCAACTTTTTAATTGCCAAATTCAGGCAGCTGTTGCATAAATACACAGTTCTTGTTTTTGTTTACTCCATGTAGTTCAGAGAGCTGAGATGCACATTTCATTTTCTCAAACACATCATGGGATGGCCACTCTCACACACTCGCACACTTTAATTTGATGTTGCACTCCATATAAAATCCAGAAACCAAGCTTTTTTTTTTTTTTTTTTTTTTTGCATAGACCTATCTAAAGGGTTAATGAAGCCAACTGATGATCAACAATAAAAATTACAAATTTTGACTCTTCCCAACAGGGAAAACCAGCATTAATCAAAAATGCATAATTATATGGTGTCATGGTTTTGTAATCAAAAAATTTGGTTATAAAGGAAGTCAATAGAGAAAAAATAGCCAATTTTTAGTATTATAATAGTAAATAATAATAGTAAATTAGGGAGAAATAATGAAAATATTATGCTGCACAAAAACTAACAATGCATCAAACGCAATGCTGTTACTAATCTTTCGCATGTCCAAGTCTGTGATAAAAAAAAAAAAAAAAAATTATATTGAAAATGTCATTTTGTGTGTTTTTATTTTTATTCACCAAATCAGTAACATCATTTGTGAGTTTAGCAATTAAAGAGGTAAAATCCTGTAGTTTTCTAAACAATTTAGTAGTTTTGATCAGGTAGATTAACAGATTTTTTCAAAAGAAAAAAAAAAGAAAATAAATAAATAAATAAATAAATAAATGTTTTCATCACGAACATAATAAAAAAGTATTAAATTTGCCCTGAGTGTATTGTTGAGTTTTTACAACATTTCAAAGCATTTCCCCAAAATATGTCAAAAGATTTGTCACTAAAAATCATTCAGCTAGCTGAAACACAGAAAAGGTTATGGCCAAATTAAGAAAAAAAGAAGTTCAGCTCATTTTAAATCCTGTATGCTATTATGCACATAAATTCTAACAATACTGTGTGAGTGTTTTTAAACACAGCTCCAGCCAAACCTAATTCTGCAAAAATAAACCCTTTTACTCTCAACACAAGAGTCTGAACCAGCACAGGCAGGGAAAGCAGAGGCTGGTAGGCATGTAATTGTACTTGGCATAACTGTGAAATAGCACTTAAACTTCTGCCTCTGAGCCGACACAATAAGTTCATTACTCCATTTTTTCTTTCTTTCGCTCGTTCTTTTTTTTCCCAGCCGACAAACAGACAGATGAAGGTAATGAACTTCCAGCATTAGCAGAGGCAGAGGAGGAAGACGATTCACATACAGACAGACAGCAGAGCCCGTGATGATAACAGACACTGACAGCAGTGCAGCAGAAGGAAACCTCTACAACATTTCAGGCTTTTAGAACAGCAGGAATGCTGAAGCTGTTTGCACGTTACTTAATATTTTCACATTATTACATTATATATACACACTACACTTAAAGCATAGGGTCAATAGATATTATAAAATAATTGATAAACTATAGACCATTTTGAGGGATGTAAACAATAAGAAATGGTCCTAATGTATTTCCTGTTTTACATTTTTCAATTCCATAGTTCCCGAGAATCCTAAAAGGTCCACAAATTTATAAATAACATTACGGCAGCTGTTTTAACGATGAGATTTGATTGAATTGCCTCTTGTTAGTTACTAAAATAGTTTGATAACAAGCAGGATATGTTCATGGGCCAATGACATCACCACATTGAAATGGTCTATATGCAGCAAAGATGTGTTTATTATAATTTAAAGTACTGTTTTAAAGTAAACTGTTTTCTATGTTAATATATCTTAAATCTGTGTCTTTGTTCTGTCTGTTTTCTGTCAGATTTAGAACTGTTCTTCTGTTTGAAATCTGTTCATTGATTCATTCATTCAAAAGAATTTATTTAACAGTGCAAGCTTTACTTAAGTTTAAGCTTTAATTAACATTGTGATCTAAATAATGCATAAAAGAAAATTATCAGACCTTCACAAAATTGCATAAATTAAAAAATAATAAATATTTACAATTGGTTTTCATATATGTATTTTGTATGTTTTTGAATTATTCATCCATTCATTTTTCTTTTGCTCAGTCCCTGATTATCAGGGGTCGCCACAGCGGAATGACCCGCCAACTATTCCAGCATATGTTTTACATAACGGATGCCCTTCTAGCCACAACCCATTACTGGGAAATACCACATACACTTTCACATTCACACATGCACTCAAACTATGGCCAATTTTGTTTTACTCAATCCACCTACACTGTAAACAAAAGTTGACTCAACTTAAAATTAAGGCAACAAACTTCAGGACATTTGAGTTTACTCAAATAGAATCAAGTGAAGTAATTGGGTTGAAAGTTGAGTCAACTCAAAAAAAAAAAAAAAAAAATTATATATATATATATAAACTGTATACTGTATTTAAATTTTTTTTACAGTATAAAGCGCATGTCTTTAGACTGTCGGGGAAACAGGAGCACCCGGGGGAAACCCACACAAACGCGGGGAAAACATGCAAACTCCACACAGAAATGCCAACTGACCCAGCCAAGACACGAACCAGCGACCTTCTTGCTGTGAGGCAACAGTGCTAACCACTGGGTCACCGTGCCGCCCCTGTTTTTGAATTATTATAAGACAAACAAAAAAAAAGTAGACATATATTCCAAATAATGTACATTTTATATAAATATATTCAACGAAGAACCCAGTAAAAAAAATCATAAGGTTCCACAAAAATATGAAGGATCTGTTTTTCAGCAAATATTAAACATTTATTAGCCCCCTGGTTTATTAGCCCCCGTTTATGTTTTCATCAATTTCTGTTTAACGGAGAAGTTTTATTTGATAACTGATTTATTTTATCTTTGTCATGATGACAGTACATAATATTTTACTGGATATTTTTCAAGACACTAGTACTTAGCTTGAAGTGACATTAAGGCTTAACTAGGTTAATTAGGTAAGCTAGGCAGGTTAGGTGTAACGTGAAATGACACTGACAATGTAAGTGTGGCTCCAAATGCAGGTTTATTAGAGAGGTCAGGTAAGGAATGGTCAACACAGGGGCAAACAGATGTATATGGACAATCCAGAATCATAGTCAAATACACAGGCAGATGGTCAGAAGGCAGGCAGCAGGAATAAACAGATAAACAAAGCGAGGATCAAAACACAGCAAAGCAAAACAAAAAAATGTCACAAATATAGTAAACAAGACTCAGTAACTAGTGTGCGTGTCTGTGTTGCTTAAATAGTCCATGTAATCAGTCTTTGACAATCCTCCGGCTGTGTGTATGCAATCAGTTAGGATCAGGAACAGCTGTGTGTGTGTGGTGCATGACTGGACCTTGTAGTCCATGAAATGGTGGATTTGTAGTATGTTAGCTATCCGTGTGAATACCAGCGATCTGCACAGGCTGGATCGCAGGTGATAGTGACATTAGGGTAATTAGGCAAGTTATTGTATAACAATGGTTTGTTCTGTAGACTATAGAAAAAAATATATACAGCTTAAAGGGGCTAATCATTTTGACCTTAAAATGGTTTTTGAAGACTTTCTCCAGAAGAAGAATATTATCAGACATACTGTGAGCATTTTCTTGCTCTGTTCAACATAATTTGGGCAGAGGTGTAAAGAGTACCTGAAAACCATACTTGAGTAAAAGTACAGATACCTTATTGTGAAAAAATTACTCCATTACAAGTTACAAGTCACTAATACCAATAAGACTTGAGTAAAAGTATTGAAGTATCCGATTTTAAAAGAATTTGAGTATTTTACTCATACTGAATGTAGGCTCAAAGAACACCAAGAAAGGTTTTATTTTCCTAATATACAAATTAAATTTAACACCTCAATGTTTCAAAATGGCAGAACAAAATAGATAAAAAAAAAAAAAATAGGACAAAAAGTCTCAGTCAAACTCAAATGTTCAAAAAAGGCACAAACAATTTTTCAAAAAAAAAAAAAAAAAAAAAAAAAAAAAAAAAGTAGTAAAACGTAGTAAAAAAATTCAGATTCACCTCTCAGTCTCAGAGGGGGGCAATTTTTTTTTTTTTTAGTAGTTTTTCAATTTATCAGGATATTTTCTCTGTATTAAAATTAAACAAAGAGGAGCAGTGTTATTTTTCAACTTAGTAAACTACATATAAATTCAATGAAAAATACACCACAAACTCACAGCTAAATGTACCTGATGCAAAATGTATAATTTCAGTGATACATTTATTCATGTTGCACAAAAAAAAAAAAAAAAAAAATTAAGCTAAAATATAGTCATGTCATGTCGCAGTGGTTTTTGCCATATCAGTAACTATTAACTTTTGGTTACATTATGCTTACAATACCATTGTAAAGTCAGACATAATTTTACTAAATTCACATTAAATTAACATTAAATAGACTCTTACCCAGGGCTTAATTTGTGCCGGAACACGCCGGATCCGAATACGGCACCTCATTTTACCTATCCACCGTCCACTGTTCACTTTCAGTTTTTTCCGCGATACCCCTCCGCCATCCACTGCACCAACACCTCCAACCCCCCGCTCCCCACTTTCGTAAGCGACGTTCACATGATTTAGCTCATAAATAGCATACAGTACCTTCAGCGCCCTGCAGATGGCGATATCGCATCGTTCGCCCAACAAATTACCCGTGGTAGATAAAGATGCCGACTTGTCACGCACAATCACAATGTGATGAGTAACGGTAAGCATCCGTTCAAATGTAGTGGAGTAAAAAGTACATGTATTCAATCTAAAATGTAGTCAAGTAGAGAGTAAAAGTTGCTTATATTTTTGATACTCAGTACAAGTACAAAGTACCCAAAAAAATACTTAAGTAAAGTAACGAAGTCCATTTACTCAAGTACTTTACACCACTGAATTTGGGTAATATTTAAAAAAGAAGAATATTTTCAAAGAGGGGCTAATAATTCTGACTTCCACTGTATTTAGTTTAAAAACATAAATAAATAAAACATTTAAGAAAGAACGAAAGAAAGAAAGAGTATTACTTTATTGTGAAACTTTGTTTTATGTTCAATCCATTTAAATTTGTAAAAATGATTAAATTAACTTAGTCAATTGTGACAACATGAAAAATCTGTGTTGAACCCCACATTTTTTACAGTGAGGGACACCAAATTGCAAGCAAATGCTTTGGAATTCAGTAGTGCCTCGTACTGTATTTTCCCGATTGGCAGTAAAAACTCTAAACTACAAAAAAAAAAAAAAAAAAAGACTCAAAATCAGAACCACCAAACAATCCTTTCAGAGACAAAATTCACATCCGTGAACATTGCTATTGAGACTCGATAAACATGCCATCACAACCACAGCAAATTATTCACCCAGCAACGACAGACAGGCAGTCATAGGAAGTAAATTAGAAACTGTCACCTGTCAAAACATCCACAAACTTTCTAGCGATGTATAGAGTATCTAAGCATGTATTCCTGCTCAGTAATTATATTTAACCATTCTAAAAGAAAAAAGAGGCTCTGTAGTGAACACTTCAACATGTCACCACCAATTTAATTATCTAGTTAACAGCTGCTATAACCAGGCTAGCAGGGTTCTTATCGCCTCCTCGCATGTGTTTTCTATTCATAACGCCAGCAGCAACAACCAAACCTCAGGTTTTACTGTACCAAATGTTGCTTCGCATAAGAGATTAGAGCAATTACAGAAGCATTATAACAGCGAGTGCTACAGTGTCCAGATTAGCACAGGCGTCATAAACACATAATAGTGACACATCCGTTGTAAACCATTTGTGGATGATAGCTTCATTACCAATATTAATTCTGGACATGCATTTTGAGGTCAATTTGTTTGTGGGATTTTTCCTGTTATAGGGAGTAATGAGAGATGTTAAAAGTCCCATGAAGTGCTTTGAAATGTGCAGTTTTGTTCAATGTGTCACAATTAAAACCTGTAGGATACACTCTTCCTCTCTTTATACACCAGGCACTTTGTTAGAAATACTTCTACGTTTTATATGTTTGTTTGTATAGTTAATGATGCGTGAGTGTGCTTCATACAGGGGAGTGGGCTTGACAAACCACCTGTAGGACACACTTGCTGTCTTTTTAGAAGCATCTTAGAGCACACTACCTTGTAGATATCATTAAGACTAACATAATGATACCAACAAACAAAAAAAACTTTATTTTGATTTCATTGGTACTTTAAGTTCAAGGATAGGGTGATTTCATACTGAAAATATATAAAAACAAAAATGTGAAATATAATTCTGTGAAATGTATGAATAAAAATAAGCACTGTGTACTTTCAAGTTCAAATCAGATGACCAGACTGAGCATTACCTTTACTGTACTGATGAATCTGAAACTGTTAACCTTGTTAATTGTTAATATTTTCAATTCACACAGATTTTTGATGATCATAATGCAGGAAAACAACTTGCATCATGCCAATGGTGTGCATTTGTATGCTCTTAAAATTCTAAATATTGGGGCAAAAATGTACAGTATGAGTTTTTTTTGTCAAATATTTGTTCCAAACCAGTTTTTTTTTTATCCTTCTGTTTAACACAAAATAAACATTTTGAAGAATGCTGGTAACAGGTAGCCATTGTGTTTCAAAGTATATTTTCAAACTACTAAAGTCAATGGGTACTGGTAATCAACATTCTTTAAAAATTCTTATTTTGTTTTCAACAGGGAAAAAAATTTTTAAAAAAATAATTGGAACCACTTGATGGGGAGTAAATGCTGCGTGAGTTTTCATTTTTGGGTCAAATATCTCTTTAAGCTTTTCCACACAAGCAACAGTTTAATTTCACACAAATGTGATATAGTTTAAACACAATATTTACTTGTTGGCCAGTGAAAATATTACTTACAAATCAACAGCAGACCTCTTGTTCATTCCGATAAACACATTGCAATGATTCATTTGTGTGTGAATCTACTTTTTGATAGTTGCGTAATTAAATAATTCAATGTGAAGCTCATTTATAAAGCTGTTCATACTTGCCAAAATAAAATGTCATTTAAATTAATTAAATTAATATTTCTACATGATAGTAGTTTGCAATTTATTAATTTATTTATTGTTATTTAAAAAAAAAAAAAAAAAAATCAATAGACTACATTTCAAACTAATATGCTTAAGAAAAGTAACTACAGTTTAAACATCACTAAATAACATTGAAATGTTTCATCCTATTATATTGTTAAATTATTATATTGTTGTTGTTTTACCCCATTTATGTTATATTTTGACACTTGTTAGTAAATTATATTATATTATATTATATTATATTATATTATATTATATTATATTATTCAGCAATATTTAAACTTTGCAGTAATTTTACTTTTTATATAAGATTGGAAAGACTAGTATTCATTTAATACCAAGCCTTTAATGGTCATTTATAAGGGATTTATAAAGCATAAACAGTCCTCACTTTAGATTAGGTCACAAAACTGCATGAATTTGAGTTAATAAAGCATTTATTAACATACATAGTAACCATTACTATATGCCTGAATAATAAGAATTATAAATGTTAATTTTAATAGTTTATTAATCATTTACTAACTCATTCTGAATGATTTTAAAAACCACCAACAATGCTCAAATAACTGGTTTGTAAATAATGCAATACTTAATTTAGTAATGAAAAATAAATCATTAAAGTGTAAAAGTACAATTATTAAGCCCATTATAACTGTGCTTATAAGTAAAGAATACAGCATTTGTAGCTTCAGTTATAAACTGCCTACTAACGTTTATTAATGTAGAGTTAATGCTTAACAAATAATGAATTCACTATTTGATAATGCTTAAGAAATGTTTCAAAGTGTGTAGTTATTATAAAGTCTTACCGCAAAGTCTACTAAAGGAGGTCAAGCCTTCTCATTTATGGCTCCTAACCTCTGGAATAGCCTTCCTGATAATATCCGAGGCTCAGACACACTCTCTCAATTCAAAACTAGATTAAAGATCTGTCTAAGTAAAGCATACACACAATGCATCACATACAGTAATGGCATGATGCATGAGTGTGCTCTGTGAAGGTGAGTGGGCTTGACACACCATCTGTAGGACACACTCCGCCTGTCTTAATGCGCCCGAAATTTGTTAGAAATACTTATATGCTTTATGTGTTTGTTTCTATGTTTGTTTATATAACTAGTATTTTCATTTATAGCACTTCATTTTTTTGCATTGATATTTAATATCTCTTGTTCAAATACATTATAAACAGCAGCTACACAAATTATTTTCTTTATTCTCTATTTCTACCTAGGGATGCTCATCCTGAGGCCGCTAGATATTGTGCAGCACCATTGATGGGATCCAAGACCTGTGAAGAGATGATGCTAACCATCGATGACCTCAAGGACAACATATACAAAAAGATAATGCCAACCATCGAGGACAACACATACGAAGAGATGATGCCAACCATCGAGGACTTTCAGGACAACACATACACTTAATATGCTTTATTAAACATGTACACATATATCACCTATATGCATTAAAATTGCAGGCTAACTATGTCTGTATATAATAGCTTACACTCACTGGTTACTTTATTAGGTACACCTCTACCTGGTACCAGGTACATGGTTGGACCCCCCTTTTGCCTTCTGAACTGCCTTAATTCTTTGTGGCATAGAATCAACAAGGTACTGTAAATATTCCATAAGAGATTTTGGTTTATATTGACATGATAGCATCACACAGTTGCTGCGGATTTGTCGGCTGCAAATCCATGATGCAAATCTTCCATTCCACCACATCCCAAAGGAGCTCTATTGGATTAAGGTCTGGTGACTGTGGAGGCGAGTACAGTGAACTCATTGTCATGTTCAAGAAACCAGTCTGAGATGATTCACGCTTTATGACATGGTGCGTTATCCTGCTGGTGGTAGCCATCAGAAGATGGGTACACTGTGTAATAAAGGGATGGACGTGGTCAGCAACAATACTCAGGTAGGCTGTGGTGTTGACTTGATGCTCAATTGGTACTAATCGGTCCAAAGTGAGCCAAGAAAATATCCCCCACACCCTTACACCACCACCACCAGCCTGAACTGTTGATGCAAGGCAGGATGGATCCATGCTTTCATGGTGCTGATGCCAAATTCTGACCCTACCATTGGGTTGACTTGGAATTCTGTAAACACCATTTGCCCTTTTGGTCAGAAATTACCCGCCTTCACTAAACCTCTAAAATAAAGCATCTATATTTCATTGTAATCCTCAAATGTATTTTGCATAGGGATGTTCAAAGTAACCAATTAATCGTTAACCAAAAGGGTGCGTTTGTAACCGATTAATGGTATCAGTTAAACGATTAAAAAATATAATTTTATATATATTTTTAAGTTTGGCTGCATAAGGGGCCGATTACATAGAATGCGCTTTTTGCATTGAGAGGTGCATCCTTTGAATGGTCTACTAACAGCCGCGAGTGTTTTGCGCGCTGCTTATGCACCCTCATGTTACTGCTGTTGCATGCTGTGTGCTCACAATTGAAATAAGTCAGCTCTGAGTGGTAAAAGGCGTTACGTCAGTCGTGTCTTTTTCATTCTTCAATCAAATGAAAGCAGAGGCAGGGTTTCTGTTGAGGTGACAGCAGGGTTTGTGCTGTCAAGATGACTACGGAGAACTTTTAATGATGGAAGAGAGACTTGTGGACGCTCTTTCAAGTTATCCAGTGCTGTATGACTTTGCAAATCAACACTCGCCTACAATACAGGGCCGGTGATTCAGTCATTTCCTAATGACATACAAAAGCGCACTGCGCCTCGCGTTTTTGGAACGCAACGCGGGATGGTAACACGTGCAACCACACATGCCTACAACACGTTTGCCAAAGAAGCAAAATAAAAGAAGAATATTGCAGTTTGACACAGACGAGCTGCCAAACCAGCGCTGATCGCCTCGGTCCTGGATCTGCATCATAAACTCAACAAATAAGCTATAGTTTTGATAATTTAGTGTACAACTTAAAAACCAACCTTTTTTCCATTTAGAAAATGACAGTTATTAATAGTTCTTATATAAAATGCATTTTTAAAATAGCCTATCTATGAATCAAACTAATCCAAAGATTTGCATAATTTTTGCAATGATAACTCTGCACCAAATTGAGGCATTCATTTTGTAACTTATAAAACATGTAAATTAGTGCAAAATTATATGTACACAACAAAATTGTAATATGCTATAGTAGTCAGTTTTCAAAAAGTCAACATATGAGCCTTAAGGTTCACTTCACATTCAGTACATGCACAAATGAACCGCGAGTGAGATGGAGGAAATAAGTCATAAACATAAGACATAATCTTTAAACTAATGATTTAAAAAATGTTGACAGAGGTTTTGATATATAATAATAACAGAGAAGCATTAAATAAATGCATATTTTCCATGGAGCAATTGATTTGAGGTAGCCTGATATTTTTATTTGACAGAAGAAAAAAACAGAATTGGTTCTTAAAAAGGATTTAGTCAGTGTTTTAATTTAAATGAAAAATATCTAGGGCAGGACTATTTATTTTATTATTTTTATGTTGTTTATTTTTTTTTCTATGCTGTTGGAAACACTGCAGGTGCGTGAAGATGCTCTGTTATGTTCTGTATGCTGCTGTTCGCATGTTAAAATAAATCAGTATTTTAAAATGCAATATGTAATGTGTCACACAAAATAGACACGTCAATTATTTTTTTTCTGGTTAAATAATAATTGAATGTTAATCTGACCAGTTAACGGTCAATATTCGGTTAACGAGCAGCGGCTGTCAGTAGGCAAAAATTTACTGAAATGAGCATCCCTAATTGTGCATGAAGAAAAGCTCATCATTCAACCCAAACCAAACCCTGTGAATATCTGTGTTTTCCCTCATCAGTGTGGAGTAATTCATCAATGTTTAATCTAAGGGCAACACTCATTTTTGGCTAAAGTAAAGGTTATATATTGTAATGCTAGAGGTAACCGCATAAGTGTAAAAGTTAAGCAAGACATTATTCACAAAAGTTAAAGCAGCAGATTATTATTGTGTGTGTGCATATTTGTTGGAATGTGCATGTGTGTGCCAGGATGTTTTGTTGTGTAAAAATGGTTTTATAGCTAATATGAACCGAATGACAACTGCTGTACCCTAAATATGTGCTAAATGTGTTCCTGTTTCTGCAAGGACTCTACAGACTACAGTAGTCTTACTCTTGGACCTGATGCACAGGATCTGTCAACTGTATCTTAAACATATAACTGCGAACACACAGCACAGCGTCCAATGTGCTGACACTTCTTAATACCGAGCCCTGTGTGCAGGCCACAGCAGAGCAATCTAATCTCAGGGAGCTTTGCATCTCCGGCCAGGCCGTTATTGACTGTATTGGGGGCCATAAATCATGGTGGAGACACGTGGTGTACGGCCGGGTAACTCTGCCGATGTGAGCCTTCACAAACTGCCTTCAGGCCACCGACGCAGTGGAGCGAGCTCAGATCAGATGCTAAAGTAACCATCATGAACTCAACACACGCACACACACACATGCAGATGCTCTCAGGGAACCCATACACACCAATCTCTCCAAAGCACTCTAATTCCAGCTCTCCGTCAATCAGGGGAAGTGAGGTTGGGGGAGGGAGAAGAATAGAGTCATTTACTGGAAGCCATTGACACTTTTTTGCAGTACAACCAAAGCTCAAGCCAGTACACACCATAGTTTCTGCAATGTGCCTACTAGGAGTGTATCCATGCATCCAGATAAAGCAGATCTAGCCCCAGATGCCAGATTCTGTTAGAATGTATTTGTTTTGTGTGATATTCAAATAACAAGGCACATTGTGACTGCCTGGTTGATGTTTTCTGCCTACTGTAGTTTATCATTAAAACAAAAGTGGTGTGATGGACACTATTTATTCAAATAAGTTTGTTTTTAGAAGAACAGAAACTGAAAGTCTTGTCTGGTGTCGTACCCAGAATTACAAATGCACTGATCAAGTTTTCAGAAGTCGTAACATTTTTTCAACACAGGCTCATTGTGAATACATACCCCCGTATACATTTCTGGAGAGCACGTATCATGTAACCTGTTGGTACTTATGGCTGCATTTCGTCTTTCAAATGAACGCTACATGGCGGTATGATGCCGTAGAAGGCTTCAGTTTCTTTCGCGCTACCAGCTGACCGCTTACATCCGTGTGGACAGCTTTTCTGCTGCTACCAGTTTGCCAAGTGATTCGCCACGTACGTCAGTGGACTTGAGACACAGAGCAGAGTTGACAGCAATGATGGGGTTTGATTCTGGCGAAGAACGGTTACAGAAAACAAGTAAAGCAAAAACAAAAGTCAAAAATAAAATAAACAAGTAAATAACAGGGTGAGAACGTGAAAAGATCTGAAAACATGGTAAAAATCAGACAGCTTTTCTTTTTCTGGATTGCTTTTGAAAACACTATTGGTTGGGTTTAGGGAAGGGGCGGGCGGGGTGACCTCACAAAACAGATAAGGCTTTTAAACTTGACACATTTTCCATTGAGAGCACAGCATTGCCGGGAAAAACATTCAACAAACCCCGTGGATCATGGAAACAAACACATACGACCTTCATGAACGGCGGTGTCCGTGGACGCGGTCTCAAGCTGGATTTATATTTTCATCTGGCGCCGCATCGCACACCTTCGCTGACTGCGCGTGCACCTCGCGAAACGGACAAGGCTTTTATACTTGCCGCATTCACCGCTGTGATATTCTTTAAAACGACAGGGGGCGGTCAAAAGAAACTGACTGTAAAATCAGACAGATAAACAGAGAAATAGGAAGTTTCCGGAACTACGTCATCATATTATTTTTATTGAAGATTTTTAAACTGATTATTTGTATTATTAAAAAAAAATATATTTCAATTACTATAAAGACTTTTATAACCACATTTTTTTTTATTCAAACTTTGACGCATCACTTGCTTTTGTTCATTTATCAGACAGTTTTACCTATTAAAGTTTATTGAAATATTAATGACAAGAGAACATGGGTTGCTCTACAAATATGTTTTTTTTTTTTTTTATTATGGCAAGAATAAAGAAAAAAAGCACACTTACTAAATACAGATGTTGTACACTTACTAATACATTTGTTTTTTTTTTGTTTTATTTAGCCCGCTCCACAACTGACACATTACTGTCTGGTTAGTTTGTCTTCTACTTATATGCTAAAAAGGCAATAATGGTCCAATATTCCTGACCATTATTACCGATAAAGCCTAGAAAAATATGCCATCATTATATTGTAAACCGATAGGTTCAAATAGTCCTTTCAAGTTATCAAAGAAATAATTTGTTCCTTAATTATAGTTATGTAACTATTAAATTGTATACATCAGTGTAAAACCTACGAATGGTGGAAAAACATATTTCTGTAATTGTGTATCTGGGTCTCCACTTTTGTCATGGCCTCTTTTGGCTTTAACAAACTTATCCCTCAGGTTTTTCCAAACTTTTTAACAAAAACTTTCAGAATCATTGGTCATCTGGTTATCTCTATGATCACTCATGGATGGATCATAAAGATGTCTGTATAGGCGGAGCCGTTTCAGACAAAATCTCTTCAATGTTTTCATATTCAACTCAAATCAAATGCGGCACCGTGTGAACTGTTCGCTCAAGTCTCAAAAAATGTTGTGCGCTCCGGCAGCCGAAATCATGTCACGCGCACCCAAGGCAAACATTTGCAAAAACATCGGTGACGTCACATTCGCCACGCACACTCAAGCAAACTAGCAAATGTGTTGAGTATAAACCAGGCTTCAGTCAGTCAGTTGACAGCAGCCTCTGGTGGATTTATGCGAGAAGAGCAGGTACGAATGGCACTCGCAAGAGAAATTTGAGGTTTCAAAAAGCATACACAGTGGCCTTCTGGATTCACGAAAAACAAAAACAAAAAAAACATTACCTCCTGTGATGTTTTTTTGCGCTCTCCAGAAATGTATACAGGGAAACATATCCATAATGAGCCTGGGTTAAAATTTTTGGCTCCAATTGTGTAATGGCAGCTAGCCATGTTTTTGTTTTTATTTGGTTCCAGACTTTTTACATGAATTGCAATGCACTACAATAATGCTATAGTAAAAAATGTGTAAACAGCATTAAAAGAGACCAACAAAAGTGGAGCACAGATGTACCAAAATACATGCTGTACTGGCAACTCAGGTGCCACATGAATGACCAAGCACCTACAAAAACAAACAAACAAACAAACAAACAAAAACATATACAGTTAAAGTCAGAATTATTAGCCCCCCTTTGATTTTTTTTCTTTTTTAAATATTTGCCAAATGATGTTTAACAGAGGAAGGAAATTGTCACAGTATGTCTGATAATATTTTTTCTTCTAGAAAAAGTCAAAATTATTAGCCCCTTTAAGCTATGAATATTTTTGTCTGCAGAACAAACCATCATTATACAATGATTTGCCTAATTACCTTAACCTGTCTAGTTAATCTAATTAATCTAGTTAAGTGTTTAAATGTCACTTTAAGCTATATAGAAGTGTCTTAAAAAAATCTAGTCAAATATTATGTACTGTAATCATGGCAAAGATAAAAGAATTTAGGCAATAGAAATGAGTTAAAACTATTATGTTTAGAAATGTGTTGAAAAAATCTTCACTCAGTTAAACAGAAAATGGGGAAAAAATAAACAGGGGGGCTTATAATTCTGACTTTAACGGTGTATCCTGCATTTATGATACCATTCCAACAAACGTGGCCATTTATTAATTTCATACTTACACAATCCTCTGATGTTTTCTCCAAAAAAAAAAAAAACATTTTCGACTTGTTTTTAGGCTAGTTGTCATTATAGCTAGGCAAACACTTGAACACTTCAAACAGTCAAACAAAAATATGTAGGGTATACATTATTTTTATAAGTGAAAACCTTTATTCAAATATAAAGTCAACATTTTTTTCTTAATGTAATATGCATGGGAATGTCTCAGAAGTTTTAGCCATGGTTACGCCCATTACTGATAATAAGTTTACAGCAACATTCTCCTGCTACAGGATGTGTTTCAATAGCTGGACTCTCTGAGCCCTGCAGCAACTCTTCAGAAATACACAGGTAAAAATGCACTGAATGCAATTATTGATTTACTGGTATAAATTACTTTATTTAGTTAATTGGTTATTTAAGTTAAGTCAGTCAGTTAGTAAAGCAGCATTATAACATTTTGCAGAAAAGTAGTAGTTATAGAAAGATTTTAGTTACCTTTAACAATGTAAAGTATAGATATTGCATGCGCACGCGCGCACACACACACACGCACACGCACACGCACACAATTTACTATTTTATTTATTTTAATTTTGCATTATTATCATTTTATGTATAAATAATAGCGCTGGGCGATTTGGCCTTAAATTAAAATGTCAATTAATTGAACATTTTAACTCGATTTTGATTAATGAACGATTATTTTATTTATTTATTTATTTATTTCCCCCCTTATAGCTCACTGATAAGTGTTGTACAGTAAATATGCTTATATATTACAAGTGAAAGATTTTTGAATGAAGGGTGTTTTACTTGATTTGAAAATAATTAAAAGAAACACACACTATCTATCTATGATTACTTACTTAAAGGTTCAAAAAACCCTCGAGTACTTTTTTGAGATTTTAACAGTTTGTGTGTGATGAGCATCAGTTAAGACAACATTAGCACCTGTCAGCTTTAATTTTGGGAAAAACTGTTTTTTGAGCTTTTCTTAGCTAATTTCATCTTTTGGGTTTAAAATAATGTTTGGGGCGAGATCAAAATCGGTGACGTAGCGCAAATCTGCTAGTGAAGTGATGACGCGTCGGTTTCTCATTATTATTCATAACAGTTTTCTTATCCTATGAGGAGACCCTGCTTCTTAACTTTTCATGACTGCACATGCTTTACGAAGGCAAGGCAGACCTGCCAAGCTGTGAGACCCAAGTGACTAGGTGAAGCCTGGTTTATACTCGACGCATCCGTTTGTTCGCTAACGTCCGGAATGCTGGGTTTTTTTTTTTTTTTTTGAGACTCGAGCGAACAGTGGGTGCGGCGCCGCGTTTGATTTGAGATGAATATGAAACACTTTGAAGAGATTTTGTCTGAAACAGTACGACTGTACAGACATCTTTATGATCCGTCCATGCATGATCATAGGGATAAACCAGATGATCAATAATTCTTGGCTAGAAATTGCAACAGCCTTGGGAAAGGAGGAGAGTTTTTGTTAAAAAGTTTGGAAAAACCTGAGGGATAAGTTTATTAAAGCCAAAAGAGGCCATGGTAAAAGTGGAAACCTAGGTACACAATTACAGAAATATGTTTTTCCACCAGTCATGGGTTTTACACTGATGTATATATTACAATTTTGAATTTAAAACAATTAAATAGTTACAAAACTATAATTAAGGAACAAATAACTTTGATAACTGGAAAGGAATTTTTTAACCTATCGGTTTACAATATACTGATCGCCTGGTTTTCTGGGCTTTATTGGTGATAATGGTCAGGAATGATAGACCATTATTGCCTTTTTAGCATAAGAAGAAGACAGAAACTAGCCAGACAGTAATGTGTGAATTGTGGAGCGGGCTAAATCTAAAAAAAAAAAAAAACATCTGTATTTTTTAGTAAGTGTAATTTTTTTGCTTTTATTCTTGCCATAATAAAAAAAATATATATATTTGTAGAGCAACCCATGTTCTCTTGTCATTAATATTTTAATAAACTTTAATAGGTAAAACTGTCCGATATATGAACAAAAGCACGTGATGCGTCAAAGTTTGAAAACTTTAGAGGAAAAAAAAAACCTTGAATGGTTATAAAAATCTTTATAATCATTAAAATAATTTATAAAAACAATAAAAAAATAATTAGTTTAAAAATATTGAATGATAAGCCCTGTCGTTTTAAAGAATATCACAACAGTGAATGCAGCAAGTATAAAAGCCTTGTCCGTTTCACGAGGTGCGCGCGCAGTCAGCGAAGGTGTGCGATGCGGTGCCAGACGAAAGTATAAATCCAGCTTGAGACCGCGTCCACAGACACCGCCGTTCATGTATGTTTTTTCCGGCGAGGCTGTCAGACCCGATACAGCAAAGCTGCTTGTGTGCAGCAAGCATTTTTGTCGGGAGAGCTGTACGAGAATTGGAGAATGGCAGACTTTGTCTTTTATCAGTTGAGTTTTGAGTTTGAGTTTGCTATCCATTGTGTCTGCATTCAGACCCGGGGATTATGGAGGAGAGAAGTCGTCCTCAATTACAGTGTTTATACAAGCATGATTTTCATGATATAAATTGTGGTTATGTGTATATGAAATTACGAATAACATGTGTATCAGGACATTAAATTGTTTATTTCTTTGCATTTTTAATTTTGTAAACTATAAAATCATGCATCTTCTCACGGTTTGTCTCATTCTATAAGCCAACTGACAACAGTTGTTCGCTCCCCTCTTTCTCCCCTGCTTTGCTGGCCACACCCACTCCTCCCTCTGCTCATAGCGCTCCAGGCCTATTATGATGCATTTTTTGGAAAAACTCTGAAGTAGACTTGAACAGACAGAGCGGGGTTTCATGGCCCTTTAAACATTGAACAACTGAAAATAAATAACTTGCACTTTTGGAATTAATTGCTGTGTTTTTCATCTTAAAAGTAGAAAATAAGCAGTATCTCTTCTAAATAAAACAACTCTTGCATATTATGTAAATAATAATAATATTATCTTCTGTAAACAAATATTTTAATGCAAATAATTGTATTGTAACGGAAAATATGTCATCTCAAGACTTTTCTGGCACAGCTTCCAATCATCATCAATGTAGTGCTAACGTGCAATGTGTAGCTACATTTTTTGAGAGGTGCGCAGGTACGCGACCGTGCGAAGGCTGCGCCGGACCACACCCGTGCATTCGACGCAGAAGTCTAAATCAGTCTTAACAGAGTGGGGTCAAGTGACTCCACACGCAGACGGAAAGTAATAAATAAAAAAATTACTTGGACAAATTTGATTGATTATATTTCTGAATGTCAATTTCGAATGTATTAAAATGTTTAATTACTATGCTTTTTTTTTTACTTATATTATGAAATCTGCACTAATCTTTACTACAATGCTATTTCCCTAATCATCACATTGGTCAAAACAAAATTGCCAGGTGTCCAAATTTAATTTAAAGACCGCAAACGAAACTATTCTTAAAAGGGAAAAAAGATAAGAGGAAACTCTCAACATAAACATATACATATATATATATATATATATATATATATATATAAAACTCTGATGTAAGCTGTGTATAAATAAACAGGACTCCACCATTCAGTTTGTAGCATTTATACAGTGAAGCTCCTGCAAGGTTAAGTTTCTAAGCCTCATCAGGTAAGTGTTTGTGTGGAAGCCAAGACTAATCCTCCCTTTGAAAAGCAGAAGGACACACATCTGCAAAACCACAGCCGATGGCACTCTTGCTCTCTATTTCTCTTTGTCTCTTCCTCTGTCTAATGGTCTCCAGGTCTTTCTCGTATACAGCCACTCTCCAACACACATATCCATCCAGGAGTGTGTCTATACTCCTGAGACACAAAATGGAGAGCTATTAAATATTGATATTGAATATTGTGAGGCTGTCTCGTACGCCCCCTCTCCAACCACTTATTTTTCACAAGATGGCACAGTTTCTTCTCATGAGAGGGTTAGAGAGAGAGAGAGATAGAGAGGGGGGAGAGAGAGAGAGAGAGAGAGAGAGAGAGATTATTTTATATTCATATTTGTTTGCACTACTGCCCTTTTTGCACTGTCTTGTTTGTACGCACCGACGCTGCACTGCTTTGGCAATACGAATGTACAGTTATTTGTCATGCCAATAAAGCACCTAAAATGTGAAAAAAAAATGTGAAAGAGAGAGAGAGAGAGAGAGAAAGAGAGAGAGAGAGAGAGAGAGAGAGAGAGAGAGAGAGAGAGAGAGGGAGAGGGAGAGAGAGAAACAGAGGTACGCGCACTGTATCTAAAAATAAAGTAGTTATCTTTGCGATGGTGACAAATGATCTTTGAAATTGGAGGATCATTAGCTACGGAAGTCTGCTCTGATACTCATTAAAACACATTCATGGAGGTCTCAGTACAATTTTCATGAGGTCTCAGACGTAGACCCACGGACTCGGTGTCATTACTTTTCAACTGAAATGAAAGAGTTGTTTTGAGTAACCAAAACAATTGAGGAATGACAACGGGGTCATCATTTATTCAACCTCATTTTGCTGCGAGCACAAAAGGAGAAAAGTCACACTGCTAGGTTGACACATTGAATGTTTGTGGTTTTTAGTGTGCTCTGTCAAAGCTTAAACTTGTAATTTGTTCATTGTTTAAATTCAAATAATAAAAGTGCCTTAATTTAGAGATCAGGTGTATAGTTTAAGCAAAAAAAATACTAGATCTACTGTTAAAAAAAATTTAAAGTATATATACACAAAGTTGAAGTCAGAATTATTAGCCCCCTTTTGATTTTTTTATTCTTTTTTAAACATTTCCCAAATGATGTTTAAAAGAGAAAGAAAATTTTCATAGTATGTCTGATAATATTTTTTCATCTAGAGAAAGTCTGTTTTGTTTTATTTCAGCTAGAATAAAAGCAGTATTTAATTTAAAAAAAAAACATTTTAAGGTCAAAATTATAAGCCTCTTTAAGCTATTTTTTCTACAGAACAAACCATCATTATACAACAACTTGCCTAATTTTTCTAACTTTCCTAGTTAACCTAAATAACCTAGTTAAGCCTTTAAATGTCACTTTAAGCTGCATTGAAGTGTCTTGAAAAATATCTAGTAAAATATTATTTACTGTCATCATGGCAAAAATAAAATAAATCAGTTATTAGAAATGAGTTATTAAAACTATTATGTTTAGACATGTGTTTAATAAAATCTCTCTGTTAAACAGAAATTGGGGAAAACAAACAGGGGGGCTAATAATTCTGACTTCAACTGTATACATTTAAAACACATTTTTAAAATAGTTTCAATAACTCATTTATATTTAAATGTGCTGTATGTAAGTTTTTGACTTCTAATATGTTTGCGGATAGTTAAAAAACATGCTAAGTGAACATAATTGTTTATCTGAAAAACAATGTTTAAGTCAGTTATTCTCCCACTACCAATTTACCCAAATATTGTCTTGGTGGAAAACAGTGCATCTCATTACATCCATAAAAAGCAGCCTCTGAAATGAGACGCAGATTCAGAGTTATAAAAATACACACAAGGTGTTTTTTTAATTAATAAAATGTATAAATAAATATGATTATTTAGCTGAACATTAGCTGAGAAGATAACAGTGTGTCCCAACAACTCGTGATGCACAAGTAGGCATGATCACATAGATTCTAAAGGTATAAAAACCTTGGATAAAATTATCACTGTTTCACGGTATTGTGGTTACTGCTCCAAAATAAGTTATTTTTAAATGGCTGGGTAAAAAAACTAAAACTGTTTTCCCCTTTGAACTTTATTTTGAGAAACATTTGCAATAGTTTGGAACAGTAAACATGTCAGGCTAAATAATTCAAATGAATCATTGACTTCTGTGGTTTTCATTAGTTTTCAAAAACACTGATTTAAAGGCATCTTTGTGTATGTGTATATATATATGTATGTGTATATATATATGTATGTATATTGTAATATCTCTCTGCTGGAGATACTGTTGTCCTAAAAAAACAAAAAACAAAAAGTTTTAAAAAAAATCTTACATATACTGTAGAATATAGCATAAAACCTTTGGTAGTTTTAAAACCTTGACTTTTTCAAACTACGGTATACCTTGAAAAAAGTTATCCCATGTCTAAGCATAAGATTCCAGTATCAAGCAACTTGTTTTTTTTTTTGCAACAGATGAAACATGGCAGAAACATTTAAATACAAGTCATTCAGAAGCACAGGATAGTGCACTGCACTCTAAAAAAATGGTAAAGCTTATGATCGTATTAATACATACTAAACCTGCTGTGTTCTTATAAGTGCATGCATAATGTGCTAAATGATTGCATTTTCATACTAGGCAAAACTCAAGCGATTTACAAAGCACAAATAGTCCACACTTTAGATTAGGCTACAAAACTGCATTAAGTTGCGTTAATAAAGCATTTATTAACATACATAACTATTACTATGCCTCAAAAATATGTCGTATGCATTTTTTAATTATCTATTTTCTCATTCTGAACGATTTTAAAAACCACCAACTACTCTTAAATAACTGGTTTGTAAATAATGCAATATTTCATTTACAGTAGTAATGAAAAATGTGTTATTAAAGATGCTGTACGTAAGTTTTTGACTCTTCTAAAGCATAAAATACCATTATATGTCTGCATATTTAAGAAACATGCCAAGTGAACATTCTTGTTTATTTGAAAAACAATACTGAAGTCAGATATTCTGCTTGGAATGTCTGTCTTTGTTTTGGTCATTTAATCCGCCCACTACCAGTTTATCCAATTATATTTCAGCACCCCGGGTTGCCTTGATGGAAAACTGCGTATTTCATTCATTCTTTACGAAAGGCTCTCAAAGCATACGCCCGTGAACGAATTGTGACCTCCGGTGGACAGTAGCAGACTCCGAAATGAGACGCAGACTCAGAGTTTCACATAAGGTTATCAGGTTGCAAATAATATAACCATTTCGAATGTAAACATGAGCAGGTTACATTGTTACCTCGTGACCTAACAGCACGCTACATGGCAAGATTTGCAGTGATAAGCATTTTGATTTTTGCACCAGACGAAACAAGATTTAAATTTAAATGCAGCCATTCAGAAGCACAGAATATGCACTTACTCACAAAATGGCAAGGTTTATAATCAAATGAATACATATTAAACCTCTTTAACATTATTAAACGTACATGCTGAATCACTGATATGTGTTGGTTTTGAGTCACAGTTCTGAAGTTCAATTTCAAACGGTTTATATTATTTTCAAGATCTGAGGTGAACTATCTGCTGCTGTTTTCAGTAGTATGGCAATAAATGTCTTAGCATTTAACAATGAATTAAGCACATGAGGTGTACCTGAGGTGATCATTGTCAGTTTTCCGTTCTGTTCAGCTGCAAGAAGTAGAAGCCGTTTCTAATCTATCAATTCAAGATGTTGGTTAAAACAAAAACCCTTTTTAATATGGAAAATATTCCTTGAATCGGAAGCCGTTGCTTTTATATGGAACACAATTTCAATCAGCCTTTAGGCTAGAACGTCAGACTTGCTCCTGTTTGTCCTCAATTTGGCAACCTGTGCTTGCATTTGTTTTGATCCATGTATGCAATACCTAGTTCAACCACTGGGTGTCAAACTCACATACTGCACCTTTAAAGGGTCACGAAACACCAAAACACATTTTTTGAGCTGTTGACAGTCATATATGTGTCCCACGCTGCTATAAACACTATTAGGACACATATATTGCACTAAAAAGTGAAAATTGGTTGTTTTTGCGTTATTTATATTATATATATATATATTTATATATATATATATATTTATATTTATATATATATATATTTTATATATTTTGAGCAAATTCGTTCTTCCGGTTTGAAACGAATTTTTGAAGCTGCGTCACGACCATGTGATACTTGCGTGTAAATCCAGCTGTAGAGTGGCTGTCTGTCTTTTCTAGGACGTTCTTACGTATCTGAGTGTGCAGTATTAATTCATGAGAAAGACGTGCTTCAAACCAATTAGCGCGCTCTATTGTGTATGACGTGAAACTTCATATGTATGATAGCTTCGGAGACTGTTTACCAGTTTACACTGTACAGATGGCAGAGAGACGCCACGTTGTGTTGCCAAAACAAGTGAAAGAACAAGAATTTCAAGACAAAATCGTAGGTGTTATTAGTGTGTTGCAACGAAGGTTTTGTTTTCATTTTCCCTTTGTGAGAGAGCTGCTGGACTCACGTGTGGATTACAGTGCACGCGACACTCGACAGAAACGCGTTTGTAAGGAACATTTTTACCCGAGAGCTTTTCTCATCTGGAAATGGTGAAATCCGGATTGATGCCGCTCGTCTACTTTTAATAAAAAGACACAGCTCCAGTTTGATTGTCTATCTACAGATTTGGTAAGTGTTTGCAGTGGACTGCCCTTTGTTTAAATGCTGCTCTCCGAGTGTAAACATGTAAACACAAACTATTCCCGTCGTGCAGGATTTTCGCTGCAATTTGTGACAGGATAGTCTATACACACACGGCTTTCTGACGCTACCTACCGAGTACATAAGTTACAGAGAAATGCGGAGGATTTTTTTTCTCTTATTCGCCGTATCAAATCAGCCTCTGTGTGTTTGTTTTTCCTGTCAAACTTAGCGCGTGCCCAAATGTTAACTCCCTTCTATGCAAAATCTTATCCTCTTTCCCTCCCCCGACACTCCCACACTCCCAGAGCTGGACACGCCCAACTTTCCTGACTTTTTTCAAAACAGAGGTGTGAAAACACCCTGCTGAGACAGGGGGTTTCGTGGCCCTTTAAGAAAGTACTAACATACAATCATTGAGCACATTATACAAGGAATACAGCATTTGTAGCTGTAGTTATAAACTGCTTACTAATGTATATTAATCTAGAGTTAATGCTTAATAAATGATGAATTAACTTTTCTAATGCTTAATAAATAATTCATAGTGTGCAGTTATTACAAGTTACCGATTTTCTTTAATTTACATCACAAATTTGTTGCAGCATTTGATTGGCTGGATATAATTGTTCAATATCGATAGGATGATACATTAGTGTATCTGTAATATATGGTTTGCTCTGAAGATAAACAAGTTTGAAACAATCAACATGATAATCTAATTTCCAACAGTTATTTTCAACTGTTTATTTCTGAGATCTGTTCTGA
>LR812529.1:17988247-18073247 GCA_903798195.1 Danio kyathit | reverse complement strand
CGCACAAGTCATTGTGAGGCGAATCTTTCCTCTGCTTCCTCTCGCACCTATCCTGTTGTTTATTTACGCAGTGTTAGGAACAAGCTAACTAGCAACAAAATTAACTTGTAGGGTCCGATTGTGCTCCTTTATACAAGATGTAATATGATACTCAGATGTCCGCAGAATGGTTAAGCTCAATTTTTGTCTTGTTTATGTATAAATCTGCAACAAAACAATGTTCAAAAAGGACCAAGATCTTACTAAAGCAGTCTGGAAGTTCAATAAAATAAAATAAATCCACTCTCTCTTAATGTTGGGAAGCCATTTTACTTAGGGTCTGTCCAAAAGAACATTGGTACACTGTAAAACCCTACAGTCAACTTTATCAAATGAAATGAGTGTAGTTAACTCAAAAAGGACTTAAAGTTAATTCTACTCATTTGAAAAGAGTTTTGAACTCAGTGTTGTAGGTAATGAGTTAATTAAATACCTCATTATTTCAACTTAAATGAAGTTCACAGTACTCATATTAGTTTTTTTTTACTCAAATGGTTTGTAGCAATCAGTTTCCTCAAACGGTTTGAGTTGCCTTAACTTATCAGGTTTTACAGTACTTAGTTGATTTGAGTTCTCCATTTATTGGGTTTTACTGTGCTCAAATGGAGCAAGTTCACAGTACTCATTAGGATTAGTTTAACTCAAATGGTTTGTTGCAATCAGTTTCCTCAAACGGTCTGAGTTCCCTTAATTTATTGGGTTTTACAGTACTCAGTTGGTTTGAGTTCTCTTCATTTGTTGGGTTTTACTGTGCTCAAATTGCTTCGTTTACACAAATGGATTAAGTTCACAGTACTCATTAGGATTAGTTTTTGAACTTAAACGGTATGCTGCAATCAGTTTCCACAAATAGCTTGAGTTACCTTAACTTTTTGGGTTTTACAGTGTATTCTCAAAACCACATTTTTTTTTTTTCATGTGGTTTGGTCGTTTGTCCAGATGAAATTGCAGTGTCGGGTGAATGAAATCAAAATTATCTGAAAACTCCGGCCAGGGAGAAGATGTTCAGAAACTCCAGTAACAGTATGGTCATGTGGCCACTAAAAGTTTTTGCCTTGTGACATCAGCATGTGTGCGGTTTTCTCTTTCCTAATAGGCCAACATTGATTTATTCAAAGGCCTTCATCAGCACCTGTTGATTCAGTATGCACTTAACAGTGGATTATGCAGTAGTCAACATTTAAAGTGGATCAAAAATGTTTTTCAAAATTGTCTTAAGAATGGGTGTTGCTGAATACAGGGTTCTTACACTTTTTGCAACTTTGAATTCCAGCACTTTTCAAGCACTTTCAAGGTGCATTTTTATGCTTTTCCAGCACCTAACAACCGCGGTAAATTACGTTTATATATGCTGTATGTACTTTTTCACATTTAAATCCATTGTGCTATTTTAAAAAAACACAATATGGCACTTCAACATAAATTGTTGAATACTTTGGAGCAAAGATTTATTGGGATAGTTTACCCAAAAATGGTAAAAAAAAATAAATAAAAATAAAAAGTTCAGTTATTGAATGAAGCATTTTTTTAGGTTTGGTCTTTTCTACCTAAGGTTGATATCTCAAAAATGAGCTTACAGTCAGATTTTGTTTGGGTGTAGTACCAAACTTTCAAGACCAGTCGTTCATAATATTTCATGTTCATTGCGATTCAAAATTCATGTAACAAATTAAATCCTTATGAGTCTGAGAATAATCTTGCTGCAAATTAATGAACTCTTCCTATGTCAACTGTTTTGAAAATCAGTCACCAAATATGGAAACCATAGTTTGTAATCTTTCATCAATTAATTCATTCATTTTCTTTTCGGCTTAATCCCTTTGTTAATCAGGAGTTGCCACAGCGGAATGAACCGCCAACTTATCCAGCATATGTTTAATGCAGCGAATGCCCTTCCAGCTGCAACTCAACACTGGGAAACACCTATACACTCTTGCATACACACACATACACTCCGGCCAATTTAGTTTAATCAATTCACCTATAGCCCATGTGTTTGGACTGTGGGGGAAACTAGAGCACCCGGAGGAAACCCACGCAAACACGGGGAGAACATGCAAACTCCACACAGACGTGACGCCGAGCTTTCATCAATATTACTTTAGGTTATGACCAGGGTTTCACATTAACACCGGCCAACCCGCCACATGCGGGTAGATTTCAGCTCTGGCAGGTTAGACAGACACCTCCACTAGCCACTTTGGCTGGTTGGAAATCATTTTTAAATTGTAGGTCTCCTGAAAGCAGGGTTCGATAATAAGCATGACCCAATATTCCTGCAAACGTGATCTTAGAATCGAAAAGCAGCACAACGAGAAGATGATCACTCGTGCGCACAGGTAATGTGATGCGCGCACGCTTTCGTTTACTTGCGCAAAGCAACCGTGCCTAGAGGAAGCGCAACTGGTGCGATTGGTTCCCTTTGAAATAGACTGCACAAAAAGTGATGATCGTGCACCACATTACAGTTATATTTGTTAATATGGTTTAATTATATTTGTTTACAATAACATTGCTTTAATGGGAGATTACTCCCCGTTTATGTGTAGTTAACTGGTGATCTGGGATTTTTAGACAGATTACTGTGCATATTTTAGATACATAACAATAATTCCTTTTTTAAAGTTAATGTTTTTTTAAAAGAAAAGTTTTGTTGAACTAAAAAGTGCACCTATACAGCTATATTTTCCTTGTTTTGACACTTTAAAACATTGTGGCTATGAAATACTTATTTGGTGTGGTCAGAGATAAATTTGGTAAATCCTTAATTTTGAGCCCTGAAAAGTCGTGAAATAAAAACTGATTGCATTGTGACACAACCCATTTGCTCCTTCACACTGAGCAAGCTAATACACAACACACACCAGAAGTTAAATGAATGAGAAGGCATGTGGACATAACACAACATCTAAATCAAGTCATTTTAGCATGTCAAAGTCAAATTTATGCATATAAAATATATTTTCCCAACAAGAAAATTGTGGCTAGTGAAAATGGCGAGTGGCTAATAATGTTGGAAATCTACTAGCCACAGTGGCTGGTGATCAAAAAAGTTAATGTCAAGCCCTGGTTAGGACTAAGGTACTGTTGTAACTGTATGTAAATGTCCCACCTGTCAAATGGTGACAGTTAAGGGGTTAAAGGAAAACATGTTTAATAGTTCAAAATGTATCACCTCTCTGTAAGTAGTTTGGGGAATTTTATATAACCTATATATAATTGACAAATAATCACCAGAGAGATAAATACAATTTCAATAAACACTAACGTTAATGGTGTAAAATTTGAATATTTTTTTCTATCTTATGCTCATCTTGAGCAGCACCCACATAGCATGTCGTGAATAACACGATCAATAATTTAAATTGGCAAGGGAGTGCCCTTTTTAGACTGTTAGAGTTTAGGAAAAATCTACAATGAAAATAGTGCAAAAATGAAACTGCACTGAACAAAATATAGTGCAAAAATAATAACTAGGTTATCCAGGAGTAGGCCAAACAGGGTAGGTAGGTAGGTAGATATTGACATTATTATTTGCATATGTCATCTTAACAGCAATAAGTTGCAATATTAGTTTAATCTTAGTGAACGCAGTCCCTTTTGCGATGGTGTACGCGCTGCAGTTTTATGACTGACAACATCGTGATGAATAAATGAGGGATTAAACAAAACATCTTGTGCTTTAAATGTGTGGAAAATGCTGTTAAGTTACCTGCAAACTCCGTCCCTCAGGCTTCACAGTGAATTTAGTCACTTTCATAGCGAACTTTAACCCACCGGAAGTCTTTTATCCGCGCTTCGAAAAGTGTAAATGCTGGATTAACATTCACCACATGATCACTGATCAGATGTGCCGTTATTTGTAACTTTAGGCAGACAAAATTTGTCAGTGTTATTTTCATTCTCTCGTATCCATACATCCAGACCTTCACATTTTCGCGGCTCCGCCGGCTCGCAGCTGTAGCATTCGTCTGAACTGAGTGATTGACAGCTGATTTTAACCAATCCATTCGCGTTCAGTTCAAGAGCAGTGGGCCAATCAAAAGAGCTTTAAGGCAAGGCATTGCGGGCTTTGCAGCAAGTTGACATGACAACCAGTGTTGCCAACTTAGCGACTTTGTCGCTAGATTTAGCGACTTTTCAGACCCCCCTAGCGACAAATTTTCAAAAAAGCGACTAGCGACAAATCTAGCGACTTTTTTGTTTGTTACTGGAGATGTTTATAGACTGTTATTTGTCCATTACTGTACCGTCCCTACTCTTCTCAACGAGCTGCGGGTGATGCCCCTCCCCTGCCTCAGAGCACTGACAGGCTACCCAGTTCTCGTAAAGCAGCCTCTCCCACCTGCAGCCTGACAGCAGATCACTCTTCTGCGTACCGACGCCAAATGAATTAGCACCGGCAGTGTGAAGGTATTTCCCTTGTACAGTCAAACCGATCTGCTTCTCCTTTATTTTAACAATTTATTTTGACCGTTTATTCTTTTCTTGTTCACAATCACAGATATGTTAAGTGAGTTTCAGAACTTGTCTGAGTTTATTACGTCTGAGAGATTACTGCAAATTCACTACACATCTATAATGATATACTGTATTCAAACAGCAATAAATTTAGTTAAGTTGACATGCATAACGTTACATAAAGCGTAGTCTAAATATAAATACCCCTTTATTGACCATAGGCTGTTAAATAAACAGAAACGGTAGAGCGTGATGACGTCAGTAATATGCAAATTAGCGTATGCCGTAATCTAGCGACTTTTAGCGACTTTTCGGGCAGAGCTTAGCGCCTTTTCGTTGAAAATAGTTGGCAACAGTGATGACAACTGTTTTAAACTATACCTGAGCGCTGCGTTTGGCGTTAGGAGCAAATATGCCGCATTTCGGCCGCATATGCGACCAAAACGGTTGTAATTTCGAGTCCTGCAATTTCAAATTCAAGCAGGTTCAAGCACTTTGTCCAAAATTCAAGCACTTTTCTAACCTTGAAAACACTATATTAAAAATCAAGCATTTTCCAGGATTTCCAGCACCCGTACGAACCCTGTGAATACTTTCAGGACAACTTTGATGAAAGGTTTTGATCTATTGCAAAAATTAACAACTGTATAAACACATTGATGTATACCTGTATGTGTGTGTCTGGGGGGGGTGGTCTTAGGTATGTCACAATATGAACGAAGAAAATACATATATTCCAATCATGTTTTACTCCAAGTCCAAATTATGATTTCAAAATCACAAAAATGATAAAGTCTAGATTGGATACTGCTGCATAATATAACAGTTTTTGTGACATTGTTCAACAATGGTTCATATTTTTACATTAGTGTGAGGAGTAGGTTTAGGGTCAGGTGGACATTAATAAAATAATATGTAATAGGTAATTAATAAATAATATGAATAATACTCTGTATAGAGGGCAGCACGGTGGCGCAGTGGGTAGCAAAATCACCTCACAGCAAGAAGGTCGCTGGTTCGAGCCCTGGCTGGGTCAGTTGGCATTTCTGTGTGGAGTTTGCATGTTCTCCCCGTGTTCACGTGGAACCAAAATCATGTGGTATAGGTGAATTGGGTAGGCTAAATTGTCCAAAGTGTATGTGTGTGAATGAGTGTGTATGTGTGTTTCCCAATGATGGGTTGCAGATGTAATGGCATCCGCTGTGTAAAACATATGCTGGATAAGTTGGCGGTTCATTCTGCTGTGGCGACCCCAGATTAATAAAAGAACAAAGCCAAAAAAAAAAAAAAAAAAAAAAAATGAATGAATGAATACTCTGTATAATTACTGTTTTTTACATTACTGTGATGGTTGGGTTTAGGGTTGGGGTAGATGTTATAAAATGCAATAAATGCGTAATTTAAGAAATAATATACATAATTATAATTAAATTTCAATAGCAGCTTTAACCCTTCTAGCAACAACCAAAAAAAGACAAAAAGGGTGTTTTTATTATTATTATTATTATTATTATTAAAATTGCGGACAGCATGGTGACTCAGATGTTAGTGTTCACCTCACAGCAAGAAAGATGCTGGGTGTTTCCCAGAACTGGGTTGCGTCTGGAAGGGCATGCGCTGCATAAAACAAATAGTTGGTGGTTCATTCCGCTGTGGCGGCCCCTGATAAACAAGACACTAAGCCGAAGGAAATTTATTTAATGAATATGAAAATATCCAATATTTTCCTGACTCATACTAAGTGGATTTGAACATTCTTCAACTGAAAAAAGTTTGGATTGACAACGTATTTGCATTCCATACATTACAACAGCGGTGTCCAAACTCTGTCCTGGAGGTCCATTGTTCTGCAGATTTTAGCTCCAGCTTGCCTCAACACACCTGCAAGGATGTTTCTAGAAGGCATAGTAAGAGCTTGATTAGCTAGCCCAGGTCTGATTGGAGTTGAAACTAAACTTTGCAGGACACTGGCCCTCCAGGACTAAGTTTGGGCACCCCTGAATTACAATAACAATTATTATAAAGTACTAATGTATATTCAATAATATCACTGAATGTTTACATGTCAACTTCAAAACCAAACTAGAAAACCAAAGGTATGTGACGTCATTAGCATGGTGACACAGGACATTATCCATGTGCTGTGTGGTCATGCTAATGATGTCACATACTGTACCTTCAATTTCATGTTTTATAGCAAACAGGCACAAAGACCAAAGATATGACTGCAAGTAACAGGTGTAGCGTATTGTAGAATAATAAAAGTCATCTCTCATCTGCAATTACTCTACTTCATACTACCATAACAGTATGCTTTGAAAATGTTAGCTCATCTATTAACATGATTTCTGCAGAAGTCAAATTACGCATTTGTTTGTGGTGAACATGCACCCTCTAGAGGTGAAAACTACATAATGTGCCTTTAAGTGTAACTTTCTAGCCCCACCTTGACATCCAAGAAGTCACCTAAGCCAATCTTCACTCATTACCTCCACAGTTCACCAGAAGGGTCTAATATTCATGGGGTATTGTGGGAGTGGCGGCCATGCATGATTGATGCTTTATAAAACCTTTTTTACAGTTCTGACATTTCAGGCGAAACAAGCAGGGCCTGAACTTTCCATCTGGTGCTACCTGCCTCCCTCAAAGTCCTCCGCCGTCCTTGAGCCCCGGCGTCACGCTTTGATCAGAGCTCTTTAGGGAAAGGGCAGGAACCCACAAGATTAATGCTTTCCCAGGGCATATTACAGTGTGGCGCCAGCTAGCCTAATCACTATCAACAGCTTATTGTTGATGCAGAGAGTGTGCAGAGCTGCTTACCAACACGACTGCCACCAATGTCATAATCGCAGCGCTCCCCGCAGGGCACTTAGCAGCATGGCTCCTCGGTGCATTAATGCTCACCAAATCTGACGAAAGAAGGATGAAAGCCAAAAGGGAGAGAAGTTCTATCGCTCCACCTCATCATGTATCGCTTCTCAGTAATTGAAGTAGCGCGACATGTACATTATGCCTGAAATTAAGCGGGTGATGAAACTGCGGAGGTTTTCAGACATGTGTACTTTAGATCCTCTTCCTGGTAATTAAGTAATTACACTCTTTGTTCTTTGTTTATAAAAGCTAATAACTGATTTACATAGAAATTATAATGATTTACGGGTACCAAACCAAAGACTTAACACTGATTCTAGAGTGCCGGGACACAAGAAAAGACTAATGATGCAGGGGAAAAAAGTCAGTTTGTTATGAGATTTTCTGTGTTTGGGTGCAACATCCTGCTTCTCACTAAATGTGTCTTTTTTTATAATAAATAAACATATTTTGCATATCACATGTACTGAATTCTTAGCTATTTGATTTTCTTATGTTACTATACTTACATAGGTCAGGACATTTAAAATATGCTATTTATTTGCATGAGGGCAAAGATAGGTTTTTCATCAGCTATCAGTGTCTAGTTTTCAATGGCATATGATGCTTCAGAAAGCAGTTTTTGTTATAGCAATACAAACGTTAAAAAAATATTAATAGCTTTAAATGATAAGTAATGACCAGTGTTGGGTAAGTAACTTAAAAAAAAAAAAGTAATAGATTACAAAGTACTGACTACTACTGGGAAATTGTAATCTGATTACATTACTAATTACTTAATTTAAAAAAGTAATCACATTACTAATAACTTTTTTTTTTTGAACACAAAAGAAGACATGAAGAAAACTGGATACCTGTAATCAGGGCTTGACTTTTTTTGATCACCACCAGGGCAGGACTTTTTTTGATCACCAGCCACTGTGGCTAGTAGATTCCCAACATTACTAGCCACTCGCCGTTATTACTAGCCACAATTTTGTTGTTGGGAAAATATATTTTATTTGCATAAATTTGACTTTGACATGCTAAAATTACTTGATTTAGATGTTATGTCCACATGCCTCCTCATTCATTTCACTTTTTTGTGTGTGTTGTGTATGAGCTTGCTCTGTGTGCATGAGCAAATGGGTTGTGGTTTCATAGTGTCGCATTGCTATTAGTTTTTGTTTTGCATTACTTTTCAGGGTTCAGAATTAAGGATTTACCAAATTTATCTCTAACCACTGCAAAAAAAATATATATATATTTCTCAGTGTCAAAACAAGCAAAATATAGCTGTATACATGCACTTTTTGTTCAACAAAACCCTTCTTTAAAAAAAAAACAATTGATATAAAAAATAGGTCTCATATTACAAATTAACTACAATATTTTAATAATTTCCTATTAAAGCATTGTTACTGTAACAACACTGACAATTAAACCATTTTAACAAAAAAATAACCGTAAGCAAAAAAAAAAGCAGGTGATGAAGGATGATCACGTGCACACGGTTAACGTTAGGCCCATTAATAATCTGTTCAAAGAATAGTTAAAGCAAAAGCTGCAACCACTGTTGCTTACAAAAAGGATATACGCGCGAGTGATCCTCTCATTCGGTATTTATCTGCCTTCTCACATGAACAATTATTTTTGTCAGTCCTGCTGCTTCTCGATTCCATGATCACATTTGCATGCATATTTGGGCTATCCTTATTGTCGAACCCTGCTTTTAAGAAAACTACAATTTAAAAATGATTTTCAACTGGCCAGAGTGGCTAGTGGGAGCAGCTGTCTTACCCACCATAGCTGAAATATACCCGCATTTGGGTGTCAAGTCCTGCCTGTAACCACTGACTTCCGTAATATGAAAAAGCACTGCAGTGTTTGGGCATTCTGTGTTTGTATGAAGTAATTAGTCTATTGAAATGTCTATATTCCTTACAAATTATGAAGCTTATCAGTCAGTTCTTGCCGCATGACTCTGTTTTCAACTGTTGCGCCTGAAAAATGTGAACACGCGCAATATGCAAGTTGCTGGTCGAGTTAAAAGCAGTCGAAAGTTCTTTAGAGACTGGCCATAAACTGCATTTCACAGCAATATTTTGGTTTTCACACTCCATGAAATCAAAGTAATGTCTGTATTTCCACTTGAAGAAGCAACCCCACTCTCGACAGCAACCAATTCAACTCATGTTCTCCAGCAAGTAGCGCATTCTTATTAACTGACGTTGCAGCATAAAATGTGATTTAAAAGAAGCATTTTTCTTCTAAAAACTATATTTGTAACAAATAACGCAATTAAATTGACTTTAGTAACTGTTATCAAATTACACTAATTTAAAATGTAATTTGTGTTACATTACTGCGTTCCCCCAAAAATGTATTACTGTGGAATGCGTTACACCAAACTCACTAATTGATGACCGGCTCTTGAAATAAAGGAAAACAGTTTATAAGAAAAAAAAGTTACTACTATGGTTAACAGAAGACTTTACCACACATATTCTTGAATTGTCTACAACAATAATAATAATGAAAAAATAATTGGGATCTACATGCAGCTTTATTGAGAGATGTCATGAGGAAAATCAAGAAGTGTAGTTCAGTCACACGCAAATGGTCGATACAGGCAAGGGACACGGAACACGGGAAGACTAAACATAGGAAACGCTTTGTAATGTACCGGGATAGGTCCCACTTTATATTAAGTGTTGCTTATACCTGTGAACTTACATGGTAATTAGATGTGTAAGTAGTATGTAACTACAGTGTATGTACACACTGGTACAGAGTATTTACTTGTGTATACTGGTGTAACTACACTCATGTAACAACCAACTGAATAGTATGTGTAAGTACAAATGTGTAACAGGACATTGGTAACAACACTAGGAAAGTACACATCTGTAACAAGAATTATGTAAGTGCATTGTGTAACAACAATATGTACTTGCAGATGTTTTCCCACTTCAACACCTGTTTGCAGATCATGTACTTGTGAACACTGTATGGCTGCATTAGAAGGTTTCACCTTGTGATACAAGTGTACTTGCATGGTAAATCCACAGGATCCACTCAATATAAAGTGTAAAATGGTCACAAATTACTGTTCATACATTCATTCATTTTCTTTTCGGCTTAGATGGGTTGCAGCTGGAAGGGCATTCACTGTGTAAAACATATGCTGGATAAGTTGGCAGTTCATTCCGCTGTGGCGACCCCAGATTAATAAAGCGACTAGGCCGAAACGAAAATGAATTTTATTTTAAACTTTATATTGTGGACTGTTCCTGTGGAGTTACCATGTAACTACACTGTTATTAAAGTGTTGCATAGAAGATATTTCTACAAGTTACACAGTAATTTGTGACCATTTTACACTTTATATTAAGTGGACAGTTCCTGTGGAGTTACCATGTAAGTACACTGGTATCACAAGGTGAAACCTTCTAATGCAGCATTAGTTCTGCCATACAGTGTTCACAAGTGCATGATCTGCAAACAGGTGTGGAAGTGGGAAAACATCTGCAAGTACATATTGTTGTTACACAATGCACTTACATAATTCTTGTTACAGATGTGTACTTTCCTAGTGTTGTTACCAATGTCCTGTTACACATTTGTACTTACACATACTATTCAGTGGGTTGTTACATGAGTGTAGTTACACCAGTAATACAAAAGTAAATACTATGTAAACGTGTGTACATACACTGTAGTTACGTACTACTTACACATCTAATTACCATGTAAGTTCACAGGTATAAGCGACACTTAATATAAAGTGGGACCCAGGGATAAACCAACAAGACTCAGCAAAGTGTGTGGGAATGTGAGCTGTAGAAATAGTCCATGTAATCAGTCTTAGATCAGCTACCAGCAGACTGTTTAATAATAGGAGTTTTAGAAACAGGTGTGTGTGTGGTGCATGAGAGGATTTGCAGTTTATAAGGTGACAGAATTGTAGTCTGGGTGATGGTGCATGATTACCAGCAATCTGCAAGCCTGGATCATTGGTGATTGTGACAATAATAAAAGTTTGTTCGTTCGTCTGTTCGATCGTTCAATCGTTCGTTTGTTTGTTTTCTTTCGGCTTAGTGCCTGTATCGATCAGGAGTCACCACAGCAGAATAAACCGCCCTTATTATTATTATTATTATTATTATTATTATTTTGGTTTTGTATGGAGCTGCCAAAATGTTTCTATATAAAATGTATATTTTATTTTAAATTAACATCTTTCTTGAAGCCTATTTTTGAAAATATCTAAAGTATTTTAATACACATTTCATTTTTGTATTAATTTATATTATTCTATAATATATTTTTATACGATATTTTGTGTTATGATTAAATGGATATCAATAAAAAATGAACTAAAACTGTTTCATTTCAGATATAATTGTTGCCGTTTGACTAATCTTGAAGCCCATCAGTGCTAAGTGTCTGTGCTGACAGTTAGGCTGATAAGAGTGATAACAGTAGTTTATTATTTTGGAGAAATCATTTCACAGATGATGCACACAGCCTGAATAACACTGAGCAGTGAGTAACAGAGGGCAGAATTATTTTCCGTGTTCCTCCCCTGCCCTTGTTTAAGGTTAGCGCTGCTAATTTGCACCTGCACAGGAGTTATAAACCAATTACATGGATGAGTGCTGAGAGAAGCCAGTGGTTGCTAACACTTGAACAAGGGTCAATACTGTGTCTGTTTACTGGCTATAGGGAATATTAGACTTAAGAGCTATTAGTATTTGGAGGGAACATAATAACAAGGTTTGATTTCCCATCTAGACATAGCAAAGAATGACAGAGAGGATCAGACATGTAAATCGCCTGTATTGACTTAAGTAATGATGATGATGAACGCCCAGTTTTGCCTTGGCTGGTTTCATCATATTTAATCAAATGTGTTTGTGCGTTCGTTCGTTCGTTCGTTCGTTCGTTCATTCATTCATTCATGTGTTTAAGAACTTTTTTGTAGAATAATTAGTCCAAAGGCAAGTAAAGCATGCAAGCCATAGATATGTACACTAGATATCGCATAAGGACCCTGAGCATGTGTCAATAGCGCCGCCACATTTGTATAGTGCTCCCAGAACAAAAGTCATTCAACCGCACTAGTCAAGACTAAAGCCAATGTGAAGATGCTGGACTTTAGCGCTGTGTACAGGGGTTGTGTCGAGCAAACAAAGAAAACAAATCATAAAAGGCATCACATTTCATAGGTAAGATTTTGTTTTTTAAGTTTTTGTGTTACAAACTTTTGTGCTAAACAAGTAACGTTATTGATGGTAATACAGTCACTTACTGCATTGACCATAAGCAGCAGCAGCAGCAACTCACAATAAATACTATGCTTATGCTAGTTTTGTTGAAAAAAATCAGCAAACAATGTTAATGAAATATGACAAGACACTGATGCCAGAAACTTGTATTATTGTTGGCTATGTGAAGTAAAGGCTAGTTTTTGAAGTAACTTATGGTACCTGATAATAACAGTGCTTGCACCTCAATGTGCATAATTTCCACCATAAAATATTGAATATTAAATGTATATACCATTTAGATCAGAAAGGTGAATATGCACATTGAGACGCAAGGATATCGATGGTTCACACGAGTCGTTCATAACGAAGATTTATTCACAAATGAATTGCTCCCTCCGTTTGAATGAGAGATGAAAGTGGTGTTTCAGGACAGGGATTAGATCAAATTTAACAGGTGGGGAGGATAATATATTTCCATGCACACAAAGACATGCTTTTTGTTGGCAATGTCCATGTGATCACTTATCCATCAATATAGAAAAGTTATGTAAAATTATAATTTTCATAATAATAAAAAAAAAGAAAATAAAAAAAATTGCATACTGACCACCACGAAAACTCCCAATCATAAATATATGTATATATGTCTATATATCTATGGCTTTGGATGGCCAGTCCTTCACTGCACCTTGGTCACACATTTATTTCAAAGGAGCGCTATACCCTGTACTAAAATGGCAGCTCTATGGACGCATTCCTTCCAACACAACAATGGCGTAGACAACAGCTAATGTAAATATCTATGCAAGGAGGCAAACAAACAAGCAAACAAAGCTATTATCATTATTATTATCAATATTATATTATATTATTATTATTATTATTTAACTTATTGCCATTTTGCGTGCTGAAATTTTTTTTTATTTGAATTTTAAAGAAATGTCATCACTAGTTTGCAGAATGACATTAATATATTTAAGCAAAACTATAAATTACAATTTCATATTTTGCTATTTTAGAGTAAAAGATCAGTTTTAAAGCATATTTCATTAGTTGCATATATTCTGTGGCACTATATGTATAAAAAAAAAACTAATTGAGATTAAAAAAGCTATTTCCATAAACTCTTTTCTCCTAGCTGGATATTTATTATAAGCAGAAACTATTTCCTGCAGATAAGTAGCATGAGTCTATGATGAGTTGCACAGCCTTGATTTTCTCATAATCCTATTTTCAGATATCAACAACAGATCCTGCTAAAAGATGAAATTCGTCCTACCAGACAAAAATACATATGAAAAGAGGAGCAGCAGGTAGAAGATTTAATTTCTAAGAATTTACACTGAAACATCAGCTATCTATATATAAAAATTAAGATTTTTCGAGATTGTATGTTGAGAGTATGTTTAACAATAAATTACTGCTTCAGTGCTATTTAATTGCCTTTAATTTAATGTTACTTTTCGTTTTTTTGTTATAAATTGCTGGTGAATTTCACAGTTTATGTTTGAATAATTTATACTTCATTTAAATCAGTGTTTAAGTGAATAAAGCTTGTTAAATTATAGGACTTGTATAGAACAAATAAATAAAATGAATGAATAAATGAGAATAATAAAAAGAAAAAAGAGAAAAAAAATAACTTGAATATGCTGAAAATGGATTAAGTGAAGGTGGCTCATTCCGCTGTGGCGACCTCTGAAATAGAGACTAAGCCGGAAGAGAATGAATGAATGAATGAATGAATGAATGAATGAATGAATTAATTAATTCATTAATTCATTAATTAAAAGTGAAGACTGGATTTTGCCATTACTGTTTTTTGCTGCTTTAACATCATTTAAAAGGTGAGAAAAATATTGTATATGCAATTTTCTTAATCGTTTGTTTTGCACTATTTAATTTATCACTGATATTTTGTCTGTTTTCTTATAGAGTCTATATTCTCATTTGTCGTGTTCGGGTCAAATCCAACCAATTTACAACTTAAAACATTTTTAAATGTTGTTTTACATCTGATTGCCTCAAGGCCTTTTGATTTCCTCCACACTATGGATTTGAACATATAAAAGTGATGATCACCTCTTTCACTGAATTTTGAGTGTTTTAGTCAACATTGCTACACCTGTGGTGTTCCCTGTCAAAAGTGACCACCATAGGAAATGAATGGGACTAGAATCATCCATCAGACAGAAAACATCCCATACTGTACACCACCCCAACTCACTCACTCACTCACTCACTCACTATTTGTATTTTCAGTGCAGTTATTTTATGTCTAGTTAAACACTACTTTGAGACATTGTTCACAGCTAAAAAAAATGTTGAATAAAAATGTAGTTTTCTGTGCTACTTTAAGAGCAGTTAAAACGGACGAAAACAAAAAGAACAAAATCTGCCTCGTCCTGTTTTTGTTTTACGAGGCCGTTTAAAAGTGAGAGCAATTTCACTTTCTCCAGAGAGCTCGCCGCGAACTTATACTGAAATCACGAACTTCCTGAGCGGATAATAACGTACACATGATTATTCTATGACATATGATTCTTTCAGAAACGAACAAACGTGAGAGGGAAGCGCGAAAAAACAAAGCAGATGCTGGAAAAAACAAAGGAGCAAACGATTCTTTCAGCAACCAAATACATGAACAAACTGCCATGTTTCACTATTATCATCCCCTTTTGGACTATTTTGAATTCGGAATGACAGAATTACTTTCAAACAAGAGGTTATATGTGCTGGTGAAGATTAAAGACACAGATGAGAGGTTTGTACTGACTGTGAGCTATTTGTTGCATGTTTTTAAAGCCAAATAAGGACTAAATGTATGCTGTGTGTAGTTTTTCTGTAATTGGTAACATATCGGAGACTGTAAGGGGCTGTTTGCGTTCAAATATATTGCATTTATAACGTTAATTGTAATTTAGAATTGCAGATGTTACAGTAGGCTATTTTTATAGTTGATCTGCAGTTATAATCAAATCATATTCATAGAAAGGTTAGTCATGAACATTTATACACAGTATACACAAATATTTATGTGTATAAAGCCTCTGTTTTGTGAGAAGTGCTTCTCATATGATATATGAACGACCTCTACAGCTTTACTTTGACATATTTCTCTAGCAAGAATGAAAGCGACTGAAACTATCTGTTGTACACCACGCCCACCATAAGAGTACCATTGGTACCCTTTTGGCAGTGGAAATGCACGCCTCATAAAGGTGACCCGTACCAACCCATACCGTACCATACTGTACCGCTCAGTGGAAACGGGCCATAAAGTAAGGGGTGGGAGGTGAACACAACAGGAGAGTTAAAATAGCTTCTAAATTAAAATGCTTTCTTTATTAAACTTCTTTATTAGTCATCCTTCCAATTTAAACACCGCAATATATGTCCTTCCTCTCAATCTTATAGACTGAAGTATAAGGTAAATATAAAGGACGTCCTGCCAGCAGCCATTAAAAAGAAAAGGAAAAAAAAAGCATATTACTTTTTACTGTCATTTTGTACACATCAACGCTTGAATTATCCCCAGACAGCATTTAATGTCAGATATCCAAGTCAAACTCATAAAACCGTGTTCTAACATGACATGTTTTAAAAGTTAAAGGCCCATGTAACAGCTTTCCACAAGGAGCTGCCAAGCCTGAGCAGAAAAGCTTTAACCCCTTTCATTTGCCAAAGAGCAAACCACCAGAAAGAGCAAGAGATCGTGAAACAGCGATAAAATCTGACTGAACATGCCATTTTTGGCAAAGTCAGGGTCTGATACGAGGCCTACAAGGGCACTGACTGAAAGGACTCCTGAACGAGAGAGCAGCCAAGGATGAGAGGCCTGTATTCACATGCTATAATCTCCCACAGTGATGGAGTGAATTAAATTAAGATTAGACCTCATGCTTGACCTGGTCACTTTCAAGCTGTAAAAGAAAAGATTGCGGTGACCCAATAAAGCACGGGTGACAAACAAAAAGAGGTGCCCCAAAAGGTGTCTAAATCAGCCAGGCGCATGATTTGGACAATAAAGTAAAATAAAAAATAAGTAAATTTTAAATACATAAATAAAATATCTATCAATGAATGAATGAATGGATGAATGGATGAATGAATGAATGTATTCCCTGTAGATGTATTCACTACAGCTCTTTAACATGCAACAGGCAGTTTATAATGAAAAATGTAGAAAAGATAGGAGAGTGTGATATAATATTAGCTATATTAATGTTTGCTACATTATAATATTATCATTGTTGTTTTACACAGAATACTATAACTAATGGGCATAGTGGCATGTAAGATGAATTAATTAGCATGAAAGTAACGAATTAAATTTGTCACATCATAGAGTCTTGTAAACAGTATTGTGAACATTATGAAACGTTTTCCTTGCCTTGTTTTGCCATGCTAGACCCTTGTGTTGTTTTATTGTTCATGCTTGTATGCCTCCTGCCTTTTGACCTTCTGCCTGTTTATGACCATGGCTTTGGATTTGCTTGTATACATCTGTTTGCTCCTGTGTTGAACGCTGCTTGCCTGACCAACCTGTTAATAAAACCTGCATTTGGATCCGCACTCCGTTCTCAGCATCTCCCTTGTGACAGAAGACTCAGTTCCACGCTCCAGGCCCTCCACAGCCCTATGCTCAAGGCCCTCCTCAGCTTCAAGCTCCAGGTCCTCCGCATCTCAACGCTCCAGGTCCTACGCAGCTCCAGGTCATCCGCAACTCCAGGTCATCCGCAACTCCACGCTCCGGGTCCTCCGCAGCTTCACGCTCTGGGTCCTCTGCAGCTCCAAGCTCCTGGTCCTCCGCAACTCCACGCTCCAGGTCCTCCGCAGCTTCACGCTCTGGGTCCTCTGCAGCTCCATGCTCCTGGTCCTCCGTCATGCCCTCTGTTCCATCTCCACTCCACTTCCCTCCTGGACTGTATTTGGAGCATATGGAATCCACTCCTCTGTTATGAGCACCAGTGATTGAACAGTTGCAGATAAACACACAACCTTTTGACCTTCCGCCTGTTTATGACCATGACTGGATTTGCCTGTATACATCAGTTTGCTCCTGTGTTGACCGTTGCTTGCCATCTTAACCAACCTGTTAATAAAACCTGCATTTGGATCTGCACTCCGTTGTCAGCATCTCCCTTGTGACAGATTTGAGATTTTTTAAAATATTTTTTGAATAGTTTTGAAGGCCATAATTTGTCGTTCATCAAATAGGTCATTACTCTTTTTTTGTAGTATAGCCTATAATCATGTCACCAGCATAGATATGTACCTCAATTTTATTTTCAGCAAGCAGGAGAGCAAAGTTTTTTTCTCCACATGAAAAATGAGCTTGAATGTCTTAAGTAAAATTGTTTTTGCTATTAGAAAAGTTGGCATTACTATATGCCTGAATAATAAGATATATAAATGTTGATTTCAATAGGGGTGACGCGGTGGTGCAGTGAGTAGCACTCTCGCCTCACAGCAAGAAGGTCGCTGGGTCGAGCCTAGGCTGGGTCAGTTGGCGTTCTGTGTGGAGTTTGCATGTTCTCCCTGCGTTCGCGTGGGTTTCCTCCGGGTTTTCCAGTTTCCCCCACAAGTCCAAAGACATGTGGTATAGGAGAATTGGGTAGACTAAATTGTCCGTAGTCTATGTGTGTGAATGAGAATGTATGGGTGTTTCCCAGTAATGGGTTGCAGCTAGAAGGGCATCAGCTGCATAAAAAACATGCTGGATAAGTTGGCGGTGTATTCTGTTGTGGTGACCCCAGATTGATAAAGGGACTAAGCCAAAAAGAAAATGAATGAATGAATGATTTCAATAGTTTATTAATCATTTACTAACTCATTCTGAAAGATCTTAAAAACCACCAACTACTCGTAGTGAAAAATCAGTAACAAATTATGAAAGAACAATTATTAAGCACATTTTAAATGTGCTTGTAAGTCAAGAATAGAACATTTGTAGCTGCAGTTATAAACTGCTTAATAATGTCTATTAATGTTGAGTTAATGCTTAACAGGTAATTAATTCACTATAATGCTTAATAAATGATTCATAGTTTGTAGTTATTATAAAGAGTTACCTTATATTTTTGTGAAATCATTAACTTCTGTAGTATCACTCAAGCAAGGGTGCAATCTCTCCCAATTTATCTGCATATATGCAATTTAATTGATGTTATACCACGGACTCAATAATTAAAATAATTTATAGTTTCAGGAGGTACACATTCTAAACTAAATGTTCTGTTTTTGATCTCTTTCATTATCAAAAATAGTTCCAAACAAAATCACAGCAGAAAGACGCACACCACAGTGCAACAACAGTGCTTTGTTCATTTCAACAAATCATTTGTGTCAATGATTCAGTGGCACATTTGCAATGACATGAGCTTCTGCTTCTAAAAGAATCAGTGATTTTGAAGCAATCGCAAATTTGAAGCAAATATTGATAAACATCCTAAATATAGTCAAATATCTGATATTCCAATTCTCAAATATGTGTAAAAGCACATATCGTTTCATTTAAAAAGCTTAATAATGATCAAATAAATTGATCTATAACAGGTGGTAGGTGCCACCATGTTAAGGCCGGCTGTGACTGTGATTTTTTATAATCCTGAACGATTGTAGCATGTCAGACTGCACGAACATGGCGCCCATGTCACACTGTAAGATCTCAGCTGTCAAAGTCGGACTGAACGACAATGAAGACGCGCCAAACATGAAAGAAAATGCCAGGAAGATAATAATAAAACCAGGAAGAAAAAAAATGCTTTGACATTTTCCCGCGGTCGTTTGAATTGTCACATGGATTGCAGCATCAAATTCTGAGCTCCTATTGGTTTTTCTTTGGAGCTGTTGTCACACTGCAGGTAAGTGTCTGAAAACTTTGACGCCGCCAGAACTTAATTGGAGGAAGAATCTAATCGCAACGGGCATTAAGCGGCTGTCAGTGAACATGTCAAACCAACGATCAAAGATCGCAGATTTTAGCCTAGGATTTCAGGAATCTTTAAGGATTTCCCAAATTTGTCTCAGATGACAAAATCGTAGCTGAAATCTCACAGTGTGAGCAGGGCTTCAGTCTGCGCTGCAGTAGAGGGACCAGAGCTGCTGGATTTACAACATGTTAAATGATCAACTTCAGAAAAATATGAAGTTAAGTGGCTGTTTAACTGGGAGAAGAACAGAGTAAATGATCTAGTATTCTAAACATTGTCGTCTCCATCAGCATGCATTTGAAATGTAATAAATATTAAACAGCGGCACAGTGGCACAGTGGATAGTGCTGTCACCTCAAAGCAAAAAGGTTGCTGGTTCAAGCCTCAGCTGGGTCAGTTAGCATTTCTGTGTGGAGTTTGCATGTTCTCCACATGTTCGCATGGGTTTCCTCCTGGTGTTCCGGTTTCCCCCACAAGTCCAAAGACATGGGCTATTCCAGGGGTGGGCAAACTCGGTCCTGGAGGGCCGGTGTCCTGCAAAGTTTAGCTCCAACTCTAACCAACCACACCTGCTTATAGATTTCTAGTGATATTGAAGACACTGATTAGCATGTTCAGGTGTGTTCGATTAGTGTTGGAGCTAAACTATGCAGGACACCGGCCCTCCAGGACCGAGTTTGCCCACCCCTGGGCTATACAGTAGGTGAATTGGGTAGGCTAAATTGTCCTTAGTGTATGCGTGTGAATGGGAGTGTATAGGTTCACAGTGATCGGTTGTGGCTGGAAGGGCATCTGCTACGTAAAACATATGCGGTTCACACGGCTGTGGCGACGCCAGGTTAATAAAGAGACTAACCTGAAAAGAAAGTGAATGAAAAAATAATAAACATTCTGTTTTACCAGTACTTGTGTGTTTAAATGTGTGAACCTAAAAAAAAAAGTTGAATATGTGTTTGGATATGTGTGTTTTTCTCTGGCTCATCGCTAGTCATTCTTTGAGTCACTGCGAGAAAGCAGATTTGAATTTAGCAGCTGATCACATGACACGCAATGAACGTTCTAAATACACCAGTGTGATTGTACTTCAGGGACTAGCAAAGACTGATCCCTCCAGTCTGGTCGTACACTTCAATAGCACTTTTCACACATACAGACTTTTCCGGACAATTACTGGCAATGTTCCTTTTTGAAAATACCAGTAAATTTGTTCTACAAATTTTCCGGAAAGAGAAGTTGTAACATTACCGGTAATTTGCCAGAATGCTGCTCTGTGTGAACACAGAAGGAAAATTGTCTGAAAGAAACATCTACTCCAGCCAATCAGAACACTCATTCATGCATTCACATACAGGCTGTTTATAAAAAAATTGCCTTTGAATTCTTCTCCAGACACATTTAGCTGCTGCTTGTTAGTCAGTTAATGTTTCTAATGTTCTTTCTTAGGGTGATTTCACACTAGCACTTTTGGTCTGCACCCCGGTTCGTTTGACATCAAAGTACGGTACATTTAGCTAGTGTGAACGTGTTTTCTGAACTCAGATGCGCATTTGTGAACCATATCCGAGTCTGCCTGAAAGAGGTGGTCTGGGATACGGTTCATGCAAACTTTGGTACGATTCACTTCTGATATGAATCCAATCGTACCAAATAGCGGAAGTGAACTGCCAACTGTACAGCAAACATTAGTTTTTATAACATTCATTCGTGTGTGTCTGTCTGTGAATCACCTACCTTGGTGACAAGCGGGGACTGACCCAGTGCAAACAGTGATAATGTCTGCTTGTCTCCACCAAAAAAACAACTTCTGCAGACATTGTGTGATGTTCTGAACGTTTTTAATGTTTTTGAGGCAGATAGACAAGTGGCTCACTGTTTTTTGGAGATTCAGTAAAAGCAGAATGACAAGCGGATGTCTCCATTTTGGTGCTCTGCTTTCGTGGCAGTCACCTAGCAATAGCTGTACACAAAACAGCAGCTTCATGACGCAAGTGTACCGGGGTTCAGAAGGAAAAAAGACGCAAAAAGAAGCAAACCAGCTGAGGGGGGACAATCGAACTTGGGTACGGACCAGGCATTCGGACCAAGTGTGAAAGCACCCTTAGGGCTTACTTACACTATGCTATCTGAACCGTACCCAGGCCCGTTTCCTGGATCGTTTGAGAAGTGTGAGTGCTCTGAATCGGGCTCAGGCACGGTACACTTTGGGTGGCCCTGGCCCGGTTGGAAGAGGTGGGCCAGAGTTCACTTGGCTCAGGCACGGTACGCTTACGGTGCGAGTGCAAGCGTGCTTGAGCCCGAAACTGAAAGCGAGACGTGACTTTTAAGGGACTGTTTCATATGGATTAATTAATCATTCGTACTGTTCAATGAACGCAAACTGTCGTAGATTATTAAAGAAGCAAACCCCTCACTGCACGTCAGCTGCGCCTTCAGCAAACTTCCTAATTCCTGCAGCACGACACAAGGACTTTATGATTGTTTATGAGCGTCAAAAGTGGCTGATCTGTTCGGCGAAATATTATACTGCGTGTCACCCATAGACTGTAAGGTGTCACCGCATATCAAACGACTTAAACTATATAATCAAAGAAATCTCCACTGTGCTGAGCGAGAGCGCTTACTGAGCAGCGCGTCATCGATGACGGAAGCGCGCCCAGGCCCGAATGTAATGTGAGTGCCGGCCGTCGGGGGAGACGGGAGGGGGGACAAGCGCGCTTTGGCCCGATTCAAGGCAACTGTACATAGTGCGAGTACGGCCTTAGTGTCAACTGTGGAAAAAAATTATTGTTGATAAAATGCTTATGATAAACCACTGTGAGATTACCTGCACACTCTGCGTTAAGCTGTGTGATGCACGTGCATGTGAAAGAGTGCTCCTGTGAGTCAGATTTGAGTAGCCTACAACACCGGTAGACTTTGATTTTGAAAAGTATCTCACAAGCTGCAGCACACACTCAAATGTACATCTCGACATGCGAAAGTCTTCCTTCACATCATCAGCATTTGTAATGTAGTCAAATGTGTAAACAAAGCTGTTTTTAGCTGCAGAAGTGTTTCTGCTTTCGTATAGTGGCAATATTTCTTTTCTATAGTGATTTGGTCCATCTCTGGGAAAAAGCCGCTACAAGAACGCTAAAGTTTTAAATAAAAGTGAAACCATCAACCGCCTGACTCACTTTGTGATTACAAATACAAGCACAGCTGTTTAGAGCTCATTTACGGTTAATGATGTCAGAATTTACCAGTATTTCTAAATGGATGTGTGAATGGTCTTTTCAGAAAATATTTGGAACATCCTTGCCTGTGTGATCAGCACATATTTGAATCTACCAATAAAGTTGTTCCGGAAATTTTCTGGATATTTACCGGCAACAATGTGTGAAAGGAGCTAATGTACTAGTACAGGTACTTCCTGTCATCTATTGGTCATTATAGTGTCATATAATTTATGACAAGCCTAAACTTGCCAAGATACAGGTAAAACACAATCAAAATATTGTCTAAATAGTGTTTAAATATAACCCTCCTAAAATGAGCTAGTGTCTTCTTTGTCTTGTTTCCCAGTTCTCTTGTCGGTTATTGTGTTCTCATTATATTCTTGATAATATTGTAATTGAGAGCAATCTAAGGTTTAATAAATTAAGCAAGCACACACAAGACAACATTTTACACTCCTGCAATAAAGCAAAGATAAATTGGAAGTGCAGGAGAGCCAATGTGGATAGAAAAAGAAAAGCACTTTCCAAAAAAGAAGGATGGTTGCATCTCCCAACACAGTTCCCCCGTGAGACCGACCTCCTGCCAGGGCTTTGCATCAAGCCAGGATGTAAAACACACACTGTGATCATGGCCAAGATGCTAAGACCTAACAGAATGAATTCAATTAGTTTTGTGTATATAAAGTGTGGATCACCAACTGGGTCTTCTGGTTTTTCGCTCAATAATCATGTGATTTTCCAGCTGACATATTAAGAATTCATGCATGTTACGGGAGCATGTTTCAGACACTTCACCCCACTAATGGTGTTGATAACCGCACAAATAACTCATCACACTGATCTCGGGTGGAGCGATGCCAAGTGCTTTAGGCTGGGTTTCCTGATAACATTTCAAGCAATGCTTTAAAGACTTCTTAATAGCATTGGAAAGCCTGCTTTGGAAAATGGCATATATACTGTGTAGATTGAGTACTGCAACAGTTCTGAAGTTACACAAAATTAACCAAAAAAAAAAAAGTATGGTTGTACATATGCATGCATGTATGTATGTATGTATGTATGTATGCATGTAATTATGTATGTGTGTATGTATGTATGGGTGCATGTATGTATGCATGTATGTATGCATGCATGTATGTATGCATCAGAGTTGGGTGTAACACGTTCCACATTAACACGTTACTGCAGGGGCGTTGCTAGACATAAAGCTCTACTGGGGCACGCCCCCCCTTAAAAAAAAAAAAAAAAAAAAATATATATATATATATATATATATATATATATATATATATATAGAGAGAGAGAGAGAGAGAGAGAGAGAGAGAGAGAGAGAGAGAGAGAGAGAGAGAGAGAGAGAGAGAGAGAGAGAGAGAGAGAGAGAGAGAGAGAGAGAGAGAGAGAGAGAGAGAGAGAGAGAGAGAGAGAGCCAATTAGCATGAATTCACATGTTTGCTAGTATGATTAGTATGTTTGTTAGTATGTTTCCAGTATGGATTAGTATATTGTTAGTATGAATTAGCATGTTGCTAGTAAGATTAGTGTTTCTGGTATGGATTGGTATATTGTTAGTATGAGTCGGTATGTTATTGGTATGTTCAATGTAAAGTCAATGGCAGTTTTTTTTTTTTTTTTTTTTTTTTTGAAAGTCTATGGGACAGTTGCTAGGGTGGCGTAAGTGGTTGCTAGGGTGTGGCTAGTAAGTTAAATGGTCATCGGTGATTGGCAGATTGGTAGTCTGAGTTAAATGGGCCCAACATTAAGTCTGACAGTCTGGCGAAAAGTTATGATTTTCTCAAGCCACCATACAGTAAATATGATATATTGAGTAATATGATGTATTATCTATATTTTAATTATAAAATATATTTATAATATATATACACGTTTTTTTTTTTTTTTTTTTACTACTACTACTACTATCTATTGTGTGTACTGTTTTTTTTATTATATATATATATATATATATATATATGTTACCTTTTCATGTAAACTTTAGAACTGCTTTGGCAATACATTTGTAACATTTGTCATGCCAATAAAGCAACTATTGAATTGAATTGAATTGAGAGAGAGAGAGAGAGAGAGAGAGAGAGAGAGAGAGAGAGAGAGAGAGAGAGAGAGAGAGAGAGAGAGAGATAATAATATTATTATTGTTATTATACAATTATTATTCTAAATAATTAATCCCAAATGTAACTGGAAAATAATGTAAAGGCACAATGGAGTGATATGCTAAGATAATTAAAAAAAATCTTTGCATGAATAATAATTTCATTTGAATGAAATTCTATAGACAACTCTATAGAATACAAAGAAGATGTTTAATTATCTGTTGTCTTAGACTTTTAGACTTGACATGGCAGAGAATTAGGCTTATTAAGTTTTACCTTCCTGATTGCATCCCTCCTTTGTGCTTTATACAAACAAAATCTATTAGGAGGCATGCTTAATATGATCACCATCATATTGTTTAAACTTTAGTTTTGTCGCCTTGCAAACCTCACTGCGTGCAGTCACCTCCACATAAAAGACTGCCGGTATTTCACAACATATGAGCGGCGGGTCAGCAGCAGGTATTTTTTTGCATGTTAACTACCGGCACTCGCACCGGGAGAAGAGCAGCGCGTCAAAGTCCAGCAGGAGCGGTGTGTGAGGCGCGCGGGTGTGGTTTTCTGCGCACATGCAGAGATGCGTCAGTTTGCTTTTTGATTAAACTGCACTGCTTTCACCAGGGTTGATTCGGTTGCACATAGAGAATAACGTCTTTATTCCGGGATTCCCCCTTTTAATACATACACTTGCATATGAAGTAAGCCATATCTCAAAGCACTTACTGGGGCACTTGAGATTTTTACTGGGGCACGTGCCCCAGTAAATTGGGTCTAGCGACGCCCCTGCGTTACTGTATTCTAATTACACTTTTGAGGAATGCAGTAATGTAACAAATTACATTTTAAATTTGTGTAATTTGATTACAGTTACTAAAGTCAGTGTAATTGCGGTACAAATAGTTTTTAGAAAAAAAAAATGCTTCTTTTAAATCACATTTTCTGCTGCAACGTCAGTTAATGAGCATGAGCATTTAAATTGCTGGAGAACGCGAGCTGAAATGGTTGCTGACAAGAGTGGTTACTTCTTAAAATGGAAATGCAGACATTCCTTTGATTTCATTGAGTATGAAAACAAAAATATTGCTGTGAAATGCAGTCTAAAGAACTTTCGACTGCTTTTAACTTGACCAGCAACTTGTTCAAGCACTTGAACAAAGAATTCTACAACAATACTCATCACCAGGGAGGACACTAAACAGGCTAAATTGAAATGTTTTGTGCGAGATTGAAGGTATTTTCTGAATGTAAAGAGAAGCGTAGCTGCTTATGGGGCTGTTCACATATCGCATCTTTTGCACGCGCATATTGGGATCGCATATAATACTGTACTGTATCTCCTAGGCGTACCAAGATGAAAATCGAAAGTCGCGCAACAAAAACTGACCGATTAGCTTCCTACTTTAGAATATACACATTTAGGTACACTAATTACCTCAGACGAACACAGAACACCCTAAAACTGCGGTGCTTTTGTTAAAAAAAAAAAAAAGACAAACAAGTTTGGAACAAGTGAATTATGAGAGAATTTTAAGTTTTAGGCAAACTAAGTATTTTGAATTTGTCAAGCTGCAGTGATCAATTCATTGTTATGTTTTTTCAGTGAATATTAATTTACTGAAAGAGCTGCAGATATGTTTTTATAGATATATGTTATACGTTTTAAAAGTAACTTCAAAGTAAAGTAATTAGTAATAGTGATTACTTTTTACATGAAGTAATTGGTAATGTAATCAGATTACAATTTTCCACTAGCAATCAGTAATTTGTACTCTATTACTTTTTTTAAAGTAACTTACCCAACACTGGTATGCATATATGTATTTAAAATTACTTGTAAAATCATATAAATTTTATAGAAATTTTCATATTAAAATCTCATGTGACAACATACGTCAACTCATATCCAGATACCAATATATATATATATATATATATATATATATATATATATATATATATATATATATATATATATATATATATATATATATATATATATATATCAATATAAAGTGTCATTACTGTAAATTAAATCAATTATTAGTTTATATATATATTGGCCACGTGGAAAGGATTACTATTATGATTGTTTTTACATTAAGTATATACTCAAAATCAATCAATCAATCAATCAATCAATCAATCTTTTTGTGCTAGTCTATTTGACGACAATAAATAACCATCAGCATTATTTACTGTTTTATTATAATTATTATTATTATTTATTCATTTATTTTTTAAAACAGCAACATATCAAAATATGGCCTTTGGTTTGGTCTGCATATAAAGAGTGGTACAGTTTAATGACAAACAAACCTAAGTCTGTTCAGCTGTAATCTAACCTAACATCATCTGTTATTCTTTCCACTGAGTTTATTGAAGACACCTCTGGATTTGGTAAGCTCCATTTAAAGGTTTAAACAAATCGTGTTTACCAAATGATCCTCATCACTCAGTTTGACAATGTAAACTGTCATGTTTTATTTCCAGAAGTCATGGGAACATTATTATGAATGCTATTTATATCCATAATATCTATAAAATGTCATGTCAGGCCACTCTTGACTTTTTAATGTTACCACAAAATATTGAAAAAGCCCATGTATTATGCATTTGTGGTTGAATCTGCTTACTACCCAATGAATATGTCACTGGAAGGCACTAACATTTTGTTTAGAATTTTCTGCTCTGAACACTATGTGGATGTTTTTGTTGCCTGTGCCTTTAATGCAAATGAGCTAGTTATCTCCACCCACTGTCTTCATCCCCTGCTGCGTCAGATAAACAGCACAGTGACAGACATGAAAGACGCAGATCTTACATAACGTTTTTTTTTTTTTTGAGAAATACTACAGTAAGAACTATCCCAATGATTATTGGATGTATTTATTGTGGAGTTAAATCAAGCCTTTCTGCAACGATGAGTCACACGCAATGTTGTTACAAAGTTCACGCATACACACACGCACAGACATACACACAGCGGACACGCACACACACAGCGGACCCATTTAATTTATCACTGTTTTTTCATGCCAAATGTGACAGGATACACAATATCCACTGCTTTATGAATATTCATTATGTTAACATACAAAATAAACCTGATTTAACGTCCACAAACCGCATTTGAAGCTTCTTTTATAATTGTACTGACATGAAGCTGTGGTAATGAATTACGTATTTATTATAAACATGCACCGATTAAAAACATTTTAAACTTAAAAATCATTCTTGATCACATTTGATGATGATGATCACAGAGCGCCGAACAGATCTTTTAATCCCAGTTGCTTTGCACACGTCCTGTCATGTTGATATGATTATATGCCTTACTACGGAGACATGTTAATACGTGGCTTTTCAATCCATTTGGTGGGCGGGGAAACTGCACTCCTACGTCACTTTGCGGTGGGCCTCAAAACGGATCTGGATCCTATTTTAACGTCAGGAAATTTAACAAAAATAACTTATTGTCTTTATATCACTCCAATATGACTGTGGACACACTATACCTACACACAGTTCTTTCCAAACAGCTTACAAAAGATGACTTTTATCATAGGTGCCCTTTAAATAATATATCAAATTTAGATTTTCTCTTTTTTTTCTTTACTGTATGCCTCTTTGTTTGTGTGTTCTCTACTGTATGCCCCAGAACACTTAGAATATACAGCACTTGTCACATACAGTAGAATCATTCTTTGAATTTATTTATTTAATATATAAGTATTAAATATAAATACTAAATATTCATCTGGTTGCCATTAACTCTCATTATAAGGATTTGTATAAATTGTACATTTTATTTATTTATTTATTTATTAAATAAATTAATTATTTGTTTATTCTTTTGTGCTACAAAAATAAAAAAAATGGCTTATGTCACTAGAAGCACACCATGATGCAAGTGATGGCTAAACTGAATTTTTTGGATTAACTGTCCATTTAACAACTGATAAGGAAAAGGTCAGTTTTGTTTCACCAAATGAATTTCTAAAATGATGTATCAGACAGCTTTAAAAAGACTTTGCGACTGACGTGTTGCCCTTAAATTAAGGACATATTCAGATGTATTATTTACACCAGGCACTGTGACCCTCAACCCAACCAAATACACATGCACACACACATAGAGGAGGTGATGCATAATGTGCATAAAAAGCCAGTGGATTAGATAAGCAGTCGCCTTTCAAGAGAGGAAAATGGTTACAAATAAAATAAAAAAATAATAAAAAAGCCCGACACAATGCCAAAAGCTGTTTGCATCTGACCTCTTTAGCAAGCTCTTAAAGCACAACAAATAGCATTGTCACATATTTAGGTGTGAAACCCTGAATGCTAAAGTAGGTCGCGCACAGGTGTTAGGAGAAGATAAGCCCTGTCCTTTCCCTGCATTTTAAGGGATCCTGCTCAAAATATGAGAGGAGACACATTTCCCCATGCAGACACTGTCAATCATCTCGGTTCCCCCGCACAAACGGAAAGTTTGCGTGGGGGCTGACGTTTCAAAGCTGCTATTGCTCAAGACTTAAATAAAGAATGAAGATACCTGACAGTCGACAGATTAGAGTCGGAGGTCACCTGTGATTCCTCCAGGACCTGACATTTTCATTCCTACTTCATTCCAGGTTAAAGGACTTTCCTTTTTCTCACAGCTTTCTAGAATACTCTATTCTGGTCAATAATGCCATTCAGTTAGGACTTGACAAATCTGACATATTTTGTTGTTCTGCCATGTACAGAATGTTGCAATATGGATACAATTTCTCCAAATGGCTTGAATAGATTTGGAAAGAATAAGTTAAGTTCGATTGATTTGAGATAATTTTGTGGGGGAGTGAAATGCAGTAAAGCAAAGTTACAGTTTTTCTCAGTGGCTTTGGTGCATCTCTCACAACACTATTTACATTTGCACAACAGTTAATGCATTTCTCAAAACAATTAGTCATTTGTGCACATCATGCTAGCAGTTTCTCATTCCTTCCAATAAATTGCAAATGCTTTTGGACATTTATCAATTGCTTTCACACAAGTCTCTGCTGTTTATAACATTATCATTTGCTTATGTCATGTCAGTCAAAATTAACTAAACTTGTGAATGCTGTATAGTCATTCCATATAAAACTATTAGTCCTCATTTCATTACCTGAGTCATTACATGCAAACATGACGAACTATGTAGTTGTCAAAATCTTTCATTCATTCATTCATTTTCTTGTCGGCTTTGTCCCTTGCGGGGTCGCCACAGCGGAATGAACCGCCAACTTATCCAGCACGATTTTACGCAGCGGATGCCCTTCCAGCCGCAACCCATCTCTGGGAACTTCCACACACACACATTCACACTCATACACTATGGACAATTTAGCTTACCCAATTCACCTGTACTGCATGTCTTTGGACTGTGGGGGAAACCGGAGCACCCGGAGGAAACCCACGCAAACCCAGGGAGAACATGCAAACTCCACACAGAAACGCCAACTGACCCAGCCCAGCCGAGGTTCGAACCTACGACCCAGCGACGTTCTTGCTGTGAGGCAACAGCACTACCTACTGCGCCACTGGGTTGCCCTTGTCAAAATCTGTCAAGCTAATTTTATAAAAAAAAAAAATAATAATTTTTCCTGAAAATGTCTTCTAAATTGAACAATTTCATGAATGATTTACAGACCTGTGTATGTTGTAGGTTCAGTTCCAATATGTACTGCAATATTGTTTACAGTTGTGCACAGCTCTACCCAAAGGAAGTTTATGCTTGTTGTAAATAAGAGTGTATTTATTCTTTTGCACAATGATTTGAATAAATTAGAATTGCAAAGAGCAAATGCAGTAAAAATGTGAAACACACATATTCAGTGCCTTGTACTCAGATACCTCACTAAATACAGTAATGTCTAACTTTACTGTAGTTTTCAAATGGCTGTGCAAATAGTATATTGTGCTGTCTTGTCACCAAAATCTGACTTTTTTTGCATTGGAAAAAATTACAGAGTAAACTGTCATAATTAAAAAAAAAAACGACAAAGCTATTTGACTATATTGTTCAAACAATGGTGTCAGGAATTTTCGTCTTGATAACACTGATACTTTCATCGAAATGAATACTTTTGAGGAATGAGCTATCCGTTTTGAGCAAGTGAAACGCTTTTGCAGGTTATCAACTAGGTTTTGCAGTTTGTACTAATTGTTTTGAGAAATGCATTAACTGTTGTGCAAATGTAAATAGTGTTGTGAGAAATGCACCAAAGCCACTGAGAAAAACTGTAAAAGTGGAATAAACAATCATGTACGTTTTTTGAGGATTTTAACTGTTTTCAGACTGAGACTGAATAAACAAATCTAATATAACAGTGCATAATCTTCATTTAAAGATAGATAGATAGATAGATAGATAGATAGATAGATAGATAGATAGATAGATAGATAGATAGATAGATAGATAGATAGATAGATAGATAGATAGATAGATAGATAGATAGATAGATAGATAGATAGATAGATAGATAGATAGATAGAATTGACTGAATGCTTTCAACTCTTGAAATGCTCACACAGTCACAGGTCCTGAAAACACACGCAGATGATAACAATTTACTCTATTCATTACAGTTAATCTCTGCAGGGACTCAAACCTCATGTGTTCTAAACTGTGCCTCCTGGTCAACTATAAATAAAACTCAACATTGCACATCCTGAGATGTGACTATCGCAGATTTATTGTACATCCCTACATTCAGTGGTCTAAAATTTCACCATCATCTATAGCAATACTCTTTCCAAAAGACTGAAAGTAGTACTTTACACAGCCAACGTTCATGTTAAGGATTTGCAGCCTGATCTCATGAGAAAACGTAACTTATTTTACCATTTTGTCAGTTTAGTGGCTAATTCGTAAGAGTTTTTTTTGTTCAGTTCAGTTCAGGAGTCCAGCTGTACGAAAATGTATGATTTTAAAAAGGAGGCGTGGCACCCAACCCTGCCCCTAAACCCAACCGTCTTTGGAGGATGAGCAAATCGTACTAAATTGAAAGAAATGAGATCGCACTGATTCATACTATACAAATTAGCCAGTAAATCAAAAAGTGAAGAATTTCCGTGAGATCGCGTTGGGTTCTGTGTACTTCATGTTAGGGTTGGGACGATAGACGATAGACATCAAGATGTTGAGCCGGCATCACGATCCTTTGCCCCACCCCCGTCCCAGCAGCAAGCCGCTCGCAAAAAATACACACTTAGTTTACACTAATACGTCTTAGTACTTAGCACTGGCTTTTCACTGAGCAATTCTGAAAAGCCCTCCTTCCACACTATACCATTGAAAATGCATATCACATGACCACAAACACACACACACTGTCATGCTGCAAGTCATGAAGCATTCAGCGGGTGCTTTGAGCGCAAAACCCCAGAGAGCAGTGCACATCAGACAGTTTATCAAGGATGTACCACTGGATCGAATCTCACAATAGTTGTTAAACGTGATATTTAATTAACATTGTCTCTATCTAACGACTCTTCTGTCTTTTGAATCTATCAGGTAATGTGTCACACCGTCAGTACACTGCTTCAATCTTTCGCTTTCACGCTTGTACTTAGTAATTTTAGCGAAAACCTCAGATACTGTTGGTTGGTTGCTGTTGGTTGTGCACCTTTTTACCAACCAAGTTTGTCAACGTCATTATAACAATACGGATCACTCTGCCTATTCATGCCAGAGTCCCGTGGAAAAAGTGATTGACAGTTGGTAATGTGTGTGTAACTAATCTTTATTTTTGATATAGCTATGGATAAAACAAAGACCATGCGGGTCAGGTAGTTGAAACGGTAGGCTACAAATAATTAATTTGTTATGAATGTATTAATTATTCATAAATAATTAATTCACTGTCGCCTATGACGATGATGCCATTGTCCATCGCGATGTTTCACATTAGACATCGTACGATGCCAAATTGGTCAACATCGACCAGCCCTACCAGGTGCAGTCTTGATTGTCTTCAGAAACATTTTTGTTGGGCTGGCTAAAAGTCTCTTCACATTCCAATAGTAATGATTAAAGTAAATGATCTAAATGTATGTATATGTTTTTTTTTATATTCTGGGTGTTACGACTTTCAAGTTTTTTTCTCTAGGGTTTAAAAGAGGTAACATTTAATGTGACCAAAATTGTGTTGAGTTGGTGGCAAAATACAAACGACAACCAAAATACTGCAAAGTAAGTGAATTTATTTACAATAGTGAAAAGTCAAACAGCAAAAATATTTACAAGATCTCACAAAGAAAATAAATCAATGTATTTTATGGATGAGGGAGTCGAGAATTAAGTGGCGCCAAATAAATGATAACAAAATATAAGCAATATAACAAAACCCCAAATCTAACTGAAATTACCCTCTAAACTATCTAATACAAAACAAACAAACAAAACATCTTCAGCGTTTACACGCTATAACTAATACTGCTCTTCTAGCCAAAAAGACGGTGAAAACTTACAGCGGGTGGCGCACACTTCTAAACTAGTGTGTTTAGACAGTGGAGTTATCTACGTGATGTAAAGTGTATGTCACGTGACATCTAAACTTCTCGAATCCCAGGGGAAGGCTGACGCCAGATGTTAGGGAACGGGAAGGGTCACATATACACATACAAAAACGGTAACGGCAACCAAAACAAGGACCAGACCAAAATCAAAACTCTAACTCACATCAACATCAAAGCACATAACAACAAGCCAAAAAACACACAAAGGCAAACAAGCAATAGCAAACAGGCATGACAAAGCAAGCAGAACGAGCTTCCCCGCTCGCGTCCCTTTAAACTATGAGCTCCCATCCTGATTGGAAACGGAGGTGATGACGTCACAGGGTGTAATGATGATTGACGTCTTCACGGACGAATGGGGTACTGGAATGAGCGAACCTGAGAAATGACACACGGGGAGAGAGCGAGAGAGAGAGAGAGAGGGAGCGAACGAGCGAGCGAGCGAGAGAGCAAGAGAAAGAGAGAGAGCGCACACACACAAGCAAAACATACTGGCATATACATATGACTGTAACACCCTGACCCTCAAGAACAAACCTGTTTGTTAAAATAAACCAGAGAGAATAAAAAAATTAAACTCTAGACAGGGCATCCGCCATAACATTATCGATGCCTTTTTTATGTCGAATATCCAAATTATAATTCTGGACTAGCAGAGACCATCTCATCAGTCGTTGGTTATGATTGTACATCCTGGATAGAAATACAAGAGGATTGTGATCCGTATATACAATCACAGGTAAACAGCTGGAACCAACGTAAACCTCAAAGTGTTGCAAAGCAAACAACAGAGCAAGGGTTTCCTTTTCAATCGTAGAATAATTGAGCTGATGTTTATTAAACTTACGAGAGAAATAGCTAACAGGATGGTCAATACCATTTTCATCCTCCTGGAGGAGTACACCACCAGAACCTACAGCACTTGCATCAATCTCAAGCTTGAATGGGGATGCACAGTCAGGGGCGGCAAGAACAGGTGCATTACATAAAAGTGCTTTCACACTATCAAAGGCACTTTGACAGGCATCAGACCACACATACGATGAAGAAGGGCTAAGCAATGATGTTAAGGGGTTAACCACGGTGGAAAAGTTTTTGCAAAAACTGCGGTAATAACCGGCCATACCCAAGAACCTCCGTAGTTCTCGGCGAGTGGTGGGGACTGGGAACTGCGAAATAGCGGTTACTTTCGCTTCTATAGGGCGAACTTGACCTTGCCCAACCTCTTTGCCCAGGTATGTGACAGTCGCTTGGCCAAACTCACATTTAGCCAAATTTAGTGTCAGAGATGCGTTAGAAAGTCGTTCAAATATTTTCCTTAACGAATGCACATGATCATGCCAGCTCATGGAATAAACCACTACGTCATCGAGATACGCACTACAGTTTGGTACGTCTGCCAACACTATATTTACTAGACGTTGAAACGTCGCGGGTGCGTTTCTAAGGCCGAAAGCCATCGAAGTGTATTGCGAAAATGAATCTGGAGTGACGAATGCTGAGATATCAGAAGCTCTATCACTGAGTTTGACCTGCCAATATCCCTTCAACATGTCTAATTTAGAAACAAAACGAGCAGAACCGACATTGTCAACGCAGTCCTCCATGCGTGGTAAAGGATAGCTGTCTGGGACAGTGACTGCGTTAACCTTTCGGTAATCAGTACAAAATCTGTACGTTCCATCTGGCTTTGGCACCAGCAAACACGGTGAACTCCAAGGGCTACTGCTAGATTTTGCCAATTTATTTTCAAGCAAGTAGTTCACTTCTTGACGCATAATGGATCTTTTAGCCATATTCAAACGGTATGCGTGCTGCTTTATTGGACGCGCACCATCCACATTAATGTCATGTTCTAACACGTTTGTTTGGGTTGGAACATCACCAAACAAACAGTTAAAATCAGATATCAACTTAATGATATCCGTTTTCTGATCAGCAGGCAAATGTTTGAGATAGGAATTTAGATCATTCAAAATTTCAGAATTTACTAACCTCACAGATGATTGAGGAAGGTTACGAAGAATCACTCCATCATCTGCATCTGACATCACAGCAGAAGTCTGTTCCGCAACTGCAACAACAGTGGAAACAACGGATTCTGCATTCGACACGGGCACTTTTCCTGTCTCTTTGGAATTATATGCTTTAAGCATATTAATATGACACATGCGGGTTTGGCGTTTTCTATCGGGTGTATGAATCATATAATCCGTCTCACTCATTTTCTTTTTTATTACGTAGGGACCGGCGAAACGAGCAGAAAGTGAAGAACCGGGTACTGGTAAAAGTACGAGAACTTTATCTCCAACAGCGAATGAGCGCGCAACAGCCTTTCTGTCATACTTGCGCTTCATCCCTTTCTGCGCACTGGCCAAGGATTCTTTAGCCAGTTTACACGCGGAGTGTAAACGATCACGGAATTGACTAACATAATCTAATATGTTAGTTTTCTTACTGGTCTCAACAGACAACATGCGTTCTTTTAAAACTTTCAACGGACCTCTGATTTCATGGGAAAAGACGAGCTGAGCTGGGCTAAATCCAAGCGATTCTTGAATTGTTTCTCTCGCAGCAAATAAAACCAAAGGGACTCCTTCATCCCAATTTTTATCTGTACTCAGGCAGTATTTGCGGAGCATGGACTTGAGTGTTTGATGAAAGCGTTCAAGCGCACCCTGACTCTCAGGATGATATGCGCTTGAAACACGATGGGTGATGTCGAGTGATTGTAGGACTTGCTTAAAAAGCTTAGATAGAAAATTCGTTCCTTGGTCGCTTTGAATGATTTTAGGCAGGCCAAATGTCGAGAAGAATTTTATCAGTGCTTTAACAATCACGGGTGCGGTGATTTTTCTCAAGGGAACAGCTTCTGGAAATCTAGTCGCGGTACACATTATAGTAAGCAAAAACTGATTACCAGATTTTGTTTTGGGCAGTGGCCCCACACAATCCACAATTATGTGTTCGAAAGGGTCGCCAATCACAGGTATGGGAGTCAAGGGCGCAGGCGGAATAACTTGATTCGGCTTTCCCACTATCTGACATGTATGGCAAACACGACAGTAGTTAACCACATCTTTTTTAAACCTGGCCAAAAGAAATGCCTCAAAATTCGATTGTATGTTTTTGTAATTCCTAGATGGGCCAGCAAGCTGATGGTCATGCGCAAGATATAATACGTGTTGACGATAAGGAGATGGAACAACAATCTGATACACAGCATCCCAGTCAAAATCTCTATCCGCATTTGAACACCATTTCCTCATCAGTAACTCATTGTCAATGAAAAATCCACTTTTCATTTCTTTTATCACATCCGTTGTGACAACAGAATTGAAATAGGAGCAAGAGATTTATCCTCTTTTGAGCAATCATTATTTTCTCTCGTGATACAGGCAACTTTAACGTTTCAGTATCAGTCACACTTACATCAACGTTCTCTGTGTTTTGTGCTTTTCTGCGGATGTCTCAGAATCAGGAATTTTCTCATCAGCTAGAAGAGGAGAGAAAAATGAATCAGCCAACTCAATTACGTTACCCAACTTGCGCGACTGCGCGCGTGTAACTGCGCACGCGGGGAAAACATCGGGGTAAGCGTCAGTCAAATCCGATTGAGCACACAAATCTGGTTTTTCCGTTACTTCTAACACCGGCATTACTTTTCCTCCCTGCCAGATCATTGCCAAGAATTACATCTATGCCCTTCACAGGAAGTGATGGGCGCACAGCCACCCTCACAAATCTGTACACAGATCACTTTTTAAGTGTATACGATTGTAGCGGCGCTTTTGATGCAATTCATCTCAATGCCCTGCACAATCACACTAGAGCCACAGAAAGTGTCATCCGACAACTTTAATTTGTCTGCAACAATAAAGATTGCAAAGCACCTGTATCCCGAAGGATTTTTACCTTAATTTGATCCTCACCATTTTCAGACAACGAAATATATCCTTCCAGAATAAAAGGTTTGTAGTTGTCATCAATTTTGTCATCATCAGATGCATTAAAAGCAGTATGAGTTTTTAAAAACCCTACGCTTTTCACTTGCGGCTGTTGTTTTCGTTTTTAAAATCAAACAATCAGCTATAACATGACCGGATTTGTGGCAATAATAACACTCACGTTCTTTCACGCGTTTGTGTTACTTTTTTGTCGACTGGTTTGTGAAGAATTAGGCTGGGATTTCTCAGAACGTGCAGGTACAAAAACATTCTTGTGAGTTAAAATGAACTCGTCTGCTAGAACAGCTGCTTGCGACAATGAAGTAACCTTCTGTTCATTTAGATAGACAACAACTCGCTCGGGCAAACAATTTTTAAATTCTTCCATTAACATCAATTCCCGCAGTGAGTTAAAATCAGCCACCTTACTAGCGCTGCACCACTTATCAAACAAAATTCCTTTCTCTCTTGCGAATTCAACAAAAGTCTGTGCAGACGTTTTCTTACATGCTCTGAATCGCTTTCTATAGGCTTCCGGAACAAGCTCATAAACTCGCAGAATTGCAGACTTGACATTTTCATATTTTAAGCTATCCTCAACTGAGAGAGTAGAACAAACCTCTTGAGCTTTACCAAACAACTTGCACTGCAACAAAAGTGACCAAACCTCTTTAGGCCAACGTAAAGAAATGGCTATCCGCTCAAAAGCACAAAAATAAGAATCTACTTCTGATTCTCTAAATGGTGGAACTAAAGCAATGTGCTTACCTATGTCAAATGCCGTCGGAGCTGGATCAGTAGGCGGGGACATAGAGGACACATCAGAGGCATGAGCCGAATTGGGCTGCGCAGCTGAGCCAGAAGAAATCTTCATCGCCTCCAGATCTAGCTGTCGCAGCTTGATCTCTTTATCAGCCTCAATTTCAAGCTTGCGTATTTCTAAACGAAAGTTCATTTCAGCCTGACGTGCGTGCGCCTTTTCTTGAGCCTCGTACTGCAGACGGGCTAAGCGGACTTTCAGTCGCGCGTCATCTCTGTAACCAGAGGAAATCGGGGAGAACGGATCAAACGCTGGCAAGCCGGCCTTCGCCTCCGCGCCGACATCAACTTGACCATTAAGATCATCCTCAGCACCCGGACTGAGATGCGCCACAGCAACGTCATCCTGGCTAATATTTTCATCAGTCTCCTCCACAACATTTGACAGAGGAAGAACATTTTTCTCATGTAAATGCAACAGTATCTTACCTTTTATTTCTGCCTTGCGACTCTGTTTGCTAACAACAATCTGATAATGATCAGCGATCAGTAATAAATCCTGCTTCCTACAAACATTAATCTGTTCTATGGTTGGTTTTGTAACAAATTTCTCCAAACTAAAAACCTCCATGACACAGACTAGACGAAACAAACAGCAATATACCCTTCCGCATACATCTATTATGTGCAATACACAATCTAACACCAATTGCCACCAACAAACACAAAAATTATCACAATTTCAGGTTTCTTTAATTAAAAAGATATCCCGGATGAGCCCCCATTTAAATGTTACGACTTTCAAGTTTTTTTCTCTAGGGTTTAAAAGAGGTAACATTTAATGTGACCAAAATTGTGTTGAGTTGGTGGCAAAATACAAACGACAACCAAAATACTGCAAAGTAAGTGAATTTATTTACAATAGTGAAAAGTCAAACAGCAAAAATATTTACAAGATCTCACAAAGAAAATAAATCAATGTATTTTATGGATGAGGGAGTCGAGAATTAAGTGGCGCCAAATAAATGATAACAAAATATAAGCAATATAACAAAACCCCAAATCTAACTGAAATTACCCTCTAAACTATCTAATACAAAACAAACAAACAAAACATCTTCAGCGTTTACACGCTATAACTAATACTGCTCTTCTAGCCAAAAAGACGGTGAAAACTTACAGCGGGTGGCGCACACTTCTAAACTAGTGTGTTTAGACAGTGGAGTTATCTACGTGATGTAAAGTGTATGTCACGTGACATCTAAACTTCTCGAATCCCAGGGGAAGGCTGACGCCAGATGTTAGGGAACGGGAAGGGTCACATATACACATACAAAAACGGTAACGGCAACCAAAACAAGGACCAGACCAAAATCAAACTCTAACTCACATCAACATCAAAGCACATAACAACAAGCCAAAAAACACACAAAGGCAAACAAGCAATAGCAAACAGGCATGACAAAGCAAGCAGAACGAGCTTCCCCGCTCGCGTCCCTTTAAACTATGAGCTCCCATCCTGATTGGAAACGGAGGTGATGACGTCACAGGGTGTAATGATGATTGACGTCTTCACGGACGAATGGGGTACTGGAATGAGCGAACCTGAGAAATGACACACGGGGAGAGAGCGAGAGAGAGAGAGAGAGGGAGCGAACGAGCGAGCGAGCGAGAGAGCAAGAGAAAGAGAGAGAGCGCACACACACAAGCAAAACATACTGGCATATACATATGACTGTAACACTGGGTAAGGCATAAGACTAAAAAAATGTTCAGCCAATTAAAATTTGTTGGGCCGACATTTTCTATAATTCTGATAAGTAGCCCAAACTGTCTGTCAACAAATGTAGATTCGTACATCTGCGCATCCGTTCACGCGGATCTGCCGTTTGCGTGTTCACACGCACCACGTTCACACGAAACAAAACTGGCGAATGACATGATCTAGTGGGTTGTCTAAGGTGAGGCATGGCTTTGAACGGCAAGGGAGGGATTGTGTTTTCAAAGATATTATGCTAAACGGTTAGCATTTTGGCAGATCACCTACTGCACCTTTAATCACATTCATTATTCAATCACATGCATTTCATTTATGATCCATTTAGCATTTGTTAGTTATCAATCAGAGGCTCTATGAGCTATACAAAATCTCATGAATTATCATGAAAACAGAACAAGACAGAAAGAAATCCATCAAACCTGGCCCATGACATTCGGATTGGCCAGATGATAAACACATTTATATACAGTACATCATCTTTCATTCATGTATCATTCATTTGTTCATTTTCCTTTGGTTTAGTTCCTTATTTATCAGGGGTCGCCACAGCTGAATGAACCACCAACTATTCCATCATACGTTTTACACATCGGATGCACTTCCGACCGCAACCAAGTACTGGGAATCCATCAAACATGATCCATGACATTCGGACTTGCCAGATAATAAACTCATTCATATACAGTACATCATCTTTCATTCATTCATTTTCCTTTGGCTTAGTCTATTACTTGTCAGGGGTCGCCACAACAAAATGAACCACCAACTATTCCATCATATGTTTTACACAGCGGATGTCCTTCCAGCCGCAACCAAGTACTGGGAAATCATTCATATATACAGTATTTGATTGTTATTTATTGACACAGAGACATTCTGTAGCTCCAATTTAAAAGGAACAACTCATTTGACTCTCACACTAACCACCTTAAGTGAAGTGTGATCAAAATCTCAAAATTAATATCAATCTCAATTCATTCATTCATTCATTCATTCATTCATTCATTCATTCACTTTATTTTCGGCTTAGTCCCTTTTCTAATCTGGGGTCGCCACAGCGGAATGAACCGCCAACTTATCCAGCATATGTTTTTACGCAGCGAATGCCCGTCCAGCTGCTCAATCTCAATATTAATGCAAATTTTTGAGACTACAATTGTCACTTCATATTTATTGTTAACTATGGTTCAGTGATAAACATGCAACATTCACTGGAAATTTCCATTGCTCAAAAGATTCATTATAATGGAAAAAATAAAGGTGTTTTTAGATATTTATACTGTCATATATAAAAACAGTTACAAAATCCCTTTGGCAACTTTCTTTTTTTAAAGTGCATTGTATGTTTAAATAAATAAATCAATCTTTTAGTAGTCTCAATCAGATTTTCTAAAGCTGAAGTCCACGCTGCTGGCCTACAAACTGATGGAATGATAGAAAATCTCTTGAGACGACTGACATTTAAATTCTGTATGAAAATTGTGACTAGATATGAGACAAACTACACATTTGCTATTGGTGACTGTTGTTGCACATTATAAGGAGGGCAGGCGTAAATCTGGGAATCAGTCACAAATAATTGATGTTTTGTATTTCATGGAAAATGAATTAGACTTTTTGGTCTGTCAGTTCAACGCACACATCCAAAAGCATCATTCGCCATTGCTCTGAAGCTCTGAGACTAAGTGATCATTGACAAACTGCTCTAGGGTTAGTCTACAAATTCCTCAACTGGCCTGTGAATATGGTGCTGAAAATCTCTGTCATCTTTAATTACAGGCTGATGTCTATTCTTGGTGCCAGAGAATACAATCAACTGGCTTTTACTGAAACGTACAAGGCGCACAAAGACAATAACAGCTGACAGCTCACGAATCATCACATGACAGAAAACCATTCAGTTCAATAAGTTACTTTAAATAAAACATGCGAGTTGAACAATTTAGCTGTACCGGTTGACTTCAGTATCTGTGTGACATTCATGTCAAGCTACGTGATCAATTATGGAATGAGAATGTTGCAGAAGTGGAGAACATTGGGGTAGATAAAAGTATTACAAGGAAAACTATTATTTTATATGTAAGGTAAACATGAATGTATATTCCAAACGTATAAATATATAACTTGAAGATAATTTGTAAACACAAAACCAAGCAAAAAGCTAAATAAATAAATAATAGGTGATGTGAATAAAACATTGGTGTTTTACAATAAATAAATAAGTTAATAAAAATATTGAAAAAAAAATATTTCTGCATACATTTCTTACATGCAGTTCAGTTTGCAATTTGTTAATATTTTTGAAAGGTTTTTTTATTAATTTTTTTCTGAGATTTAATCTCAAGTTTCACAAAACAAATGTTTCTACACCTTTTCCTGCATGCAAATATGCAATGAATGAACAAATGTATAAATAATGAATGAATAAATAAATATATCCTTAGGTACACATTTACTGAAACAAAAACAAAAAAACAATTAATACTTGAACTTAGTTTTTAGCAAGTTGTGAGGAAAACATTTCTCATTTTCATTTCATTTAATCTGATTAAAATAATAATAATAATAATAATAATAATAATAATAATAATAATAATAATAATAATAATAATAATAATTAAAGCTGAAATATAAATTAATTTCAAAATGTGTGCACCTTTAAAAGAAAACTGACTACATTTAATTATTCTAACTAAACTGATATATTGATAATGACTTGTATTATTACTAATATTAATAACTTTTTTGAAATTCATTAAAATAATAATTAAAAGCAACCCCAATAATAAAATTAAAAGGGTCATGTGTGTGCTTATAAAATAAATACCTACAAACTTACAAATCTCAAAGCCCACGAGAGGGGTTTGGATGCATACTTGGTGCAGATGCAATCTGAGCTGCATCCAATGCTTTTTAATGCGCTCACCTAACCTCACCCTTAATCCTACCCCTTACAATGACATCACTAGCTCCATTGAGTGTATTGTGTCTGACATTGCATCACTGAGATATGTAGTCTCAGCTTGTATCATCAAGGCTGCATCCAGATACTATTGAAGGACGCAAAATTAGATATATTTTTTTAATCTCTTATCAAGAATTGACAAAACGTTTGTACTACAAAAGTTGTTTCCCAGAGTTTATGATGTCAAAAATCTGCAAAGGGAGGTGCAAAACAACAATGACGTTGCCACTCTGATCTTGCTATATTGCTCTGATAATATGTGCGCAATGGTACTATGTGACCCTCTTGACCAAAATTCTTGTTATTTTTAAATTGATTCTCAATATAAGTACACAAACATGTATTTTATTGTTTAAATATCTTAATAATGATCCTATTTTATAATCTATGATGTGTGATGGGTGCCACTATATTAGTCTGCGATGAAAAATTATTTTGTTTTGATTTGTCTTTTAAACCCAGAACTAGAAATCCATCCAAGAGAGAAATCCATCAAACCTGGCCCATGACATTCGGATTGGCTAGATGATAAACTCATTGATATACAGTATATCATCTTTCATTCATACGGTATATCTTTGATTTTTATTTAATGACACAGAGACATTCTGTTGCTCCAATTTAAAAGTACTCATCACCCACACTCGCCTGAAGGGTAATTAAAACCTTAATACTAATAATATTCTCAATATTAATGTTCATTTTGAGACCAAAATTGTCATTGCATACAGTATTGTTATCCATGGTTCCATGACAAACAATCAACATTCATTGGAAATGTCCACTGCTCAAAATAACCTTTATAATGGAAAAAATCATAGTGGATTGTATGTTTAAAATAAATTAGTCAATCTTTTGACATCCAAAAGCAGATTTCCTGAAGATCAAGTCCACACTGCTGGACTACATATAGATGTAGTAAAAGAAAATCTCGTTGAGATGATTAAAATTAAATTCTGTATGAAAATGGTGACAAGATATGAGACAAATGTACCAAATTTTCAGATGTACCAAACTTAGAAGAAACAAATTATAATAATGCAACCCTCCAAACAGAATCAAGACTATTACTTGATATCAAGATCACCGTGAAGCAAAGAAAAGTGGTTTAAATTACATGCAAGAACATAGTGTTTTAAAATGCAATCTGAGGGCGCAGCAGACTATGTTTTTACACCAAATTAACGTCAAATTTCTGCCTGTTGAGTTACATGACATATTTCTTCCAATGTCCTTCAAGAACGGAGTGCGAAAACACATTTCAGTTAGGAGGGTGAGAACAGAAAGGCTGGAAAATTGAGTGAGATGACCCATATTTCCATTAAACAGGCTGATATGAGAAAAGACTGTGGCTATAATGGTCACCTTCATTTATTTGTGCCAAGGCCAAAGCCTTCATCACTGCTTTGAAAAATCTGATTTCATCTTCCAAGACCTCAGAAGGACAACATTTTTCAGCTTTTTTTCTCTCTCTTTATTTTATAGATATTTTATAATATATGTAACAGAAATTAAATGAAGAAATGTCTGTATAGCTGCCAACAGACTTGTATTTAGATCACATATTTACTCTTAGAAGATGCTTTCTTGCTAAAGCAGCTTAGTCTTAAAAAAAAAAATCATGACATTATTTATGCATATTACATAAAAGCCTCCCACAACAGCTTAAATCAAATCATTTGGACTATTCATTCTGGATGGAAGGGGATAATCACTTCTGATAATGCCAGACTACCAACAAAGATCTGATAAAAGCAAAAGGTAAAGCCCCAGAGGAATTAGAGAACATTTAAAAGTCTTCTACCAGCATTAATATAGGTCGGTCATGTTTGCTCTAAGCTTTATGGAATAATGTGAAGAAGTCCGGCAAAAATCTGGATTTATTGGTGACCTCTCTAGCAAATGCAATTAATTAAAATGGATTGAAAAAAGTATAGATGAAATGTTCATAAATACTCAGAATAGAACAGAATTTGTAAGTATTTCATCTTACATTTATGTGATGAATAATTGGTAATTTTAATATAATTGAGTTATAATAATAATAATAATAATAATAATAAACAATAACAATAATAATAACAATAACAATAATAATAATAATAATAGTAATAACAATAATAGTAATAATAGTAACAACAACAACAATAAAAATAATAATAATAATAATAATAATAATAATAATAATAATAATAATAATAATAATAATAATAATAACAATAATAACAATAATAATAACAACAACAACAAAAAAGTTGTAATAATAATAATAATAATAATAATAATAATAATAATAATTATTATTATTATTATTATTATTATTATTATTATTATTATTATTATTGTTGTTGTTGTTGTTGTTGTTGTTATCATTATTATTATTATTATTATTATTATTATTACATTTTAATATTATAAAATGGCTGTAATTATTTATAGTCTTTCATAATATAATAAATTATATTTAGGCATTTAACCATTACACTTAGTTATATTCTTCAATACATTTATATTTTTTAGGAGAAACTTCAATTTTCAGTACATTTTGTTTTCCAGACCAAATTCTAATTCAACATAGTACAGAGCATGAATAAATAAATTAAAATTCATTCTTATGAACCGAAATGTTTACCTTTTAACAGTTTAACACTGCTAAGACATCCAGTGATGTTATACTGTTCATACTGTATATAACTGTGACATCCAGCAGCATACAGTATCTCTCTGCTATTGCCTCTCCATTGATCCTCAGAGTGCATTTTCATTGAACGGTTTCATCATTTACAAGCAAACAGCTGAAAGAAAGCAGGTCAGACCAATTCTTCATTGACAAATATTAATGAATTACTGTAATTATTAAGAAAATGGTTCATTTTAAATGGATGTAAAATCACATTCTCAGCTGGAGAACTCAAATTCAATGTTAGCCAAGAGAGGGCTTCTGTTGTCTACAATGATTTTGTGGTGGCTTTTTCAAAATATGCAGCAATACTTAAAAAAAAAAAAAAATTTGTTCATTAAAGCAAAAATGGAAACCCATCTGAGTTCTACTATATATGCTTGATTTACAGAATCACAAAGCAAACAAACAAGCTAATGGTTTATTACAAAATCCATATTGGCATGCATTCATACATGTATACGTACAGGATTACATACACACACACACACACACACACACACACACACACACACACACACACACACACACACACACGCAGTACACCCATACATACACACACAAAGTAAGATACATGCACAATATTGTGGAATTTATCTAAAGTTTTTCTCCACTGCTATGAGGAATGCCCTTATTAAAGTTTTACATTTTAACTAATGAACTAATTAACAGAGTTCAGGAAACACTTGCCAGTTCTTCTAACACTAACTAATATAATATGACTCTAATTATATTACCCCTGACTTTCTCACATAGGCTACTATTATAGCCATGTACTGTATTTTCTATTTGATTTTATGACAGCTTAACCTTTAATAGTTCGCTGAACAAATAGCAGAACATTAGAACTTTACACTCTAAAACTGTGCTTTAAAGCATAAATCACTAAAGTTAAAATCACTAAGTAAAAAAGTAATTAAATAATTTTTTTTTTAAAAAAGACTATAATTGACCACCTTTTCTGTAAGAAATATTCAATAATTCTTTTGAGCTTTGGACTGTACTAACTTGCATTTTATTCACCCCTTACTGATAAAAAATATACTTATACGTATATTTAAAATTATACAGATGGCACATTCAAATTTACTAACAAAATGTATATTTTACACAATTATTGCGCTATACGTAAAAAATTCTCTGATTTCGATGGTAAAAACTGTGAAAATTATACAGTAAAAATCTGTAACCTGTTTAAGTTTTCTTAATATACTGTATACGGTAAATAACTGTGAATTCACTTTACCAGATTTCTCAGCATGACACCTCTCCTCCCGTGCCTTTTATTGACATTAATATGGTTCTTTTTCTCCTGAGTCATAAACAGAGTTTTATGTTACATCTAATGTTGATAAATGATGTTTATTTTAGGACTGCTCGATTATGGGAAAAATCATAATCATGATTATTTTGGTTATAATTGTAATCACAATTATTCAAAATGATATACAGTTAAGGTCAAAATTATTATTATTATTTTTTTAAATAAATATTTCCAAAAGGAGGTTTAACAGAGCAAGGAATTTTTCACAGTATTTCCTATAACTATTATTAGCCCCCTTAAGCAATATATATATTTTTTTTGTCTGCAGAAGAAACTACAGGTATACAATAACTTGCCTAATTACCCTAACTTGCCTAACTAACCTAAGTCTTTAAATTTTACTTTAAGCTGAATGCTTGTATCTTGAAAAATATGTAATAAAATATTATTTACTGTCATCATAGCAAAGATAAAAGAAATCAGTTATTTAAAATGAGTTATTAAATCTATTGTGCTTAGAAATGTGTTGAAAAAAAAATCTTTCCATTAAACAGAAGTTGGGGGAAAAAGGGCCGCTAATAATTCAGGAGGGCTACTAATTCTGAAATCATCTGTATATATGCAGTTATTTTTTTCCCTGTAAATAAGGAAATGGAAATAAATACAATAGAATAAAAATATGAAACAAACTATGCTTTAAGTATCTTCACTGCAAGGAAAAACTTACAGCTACAAAAGTCCTTCAGTCAAGAGCAGTGAGTGATTTTCTCCTTTTGTTTGATTAAAGATAAAAGCAGGCGGCAGCAGGATTATTGCGCGCTGTCACTTTAAGAGCAGTACCGTTCTGATTTATGGTTTCCCTTTCACATGTCTTTTGATTCTCAACTCGTTTGTTTATTACATAAATGAGGGTTAATGTGAATAATCACTAAACACAGCGTTTTGACACAAATGTGCATATATTTGACCATTAAAGTGCTCACATTAAGATGACTTTAGATGCGTGTGCTCTGCCCATCTCTGAGGCTGAGTGCGCACACACATACAACAGTATGCGATCTCTTTCACGCTTTTAAAAACATGAATGATTCGTGTGTGTGTGTGCGTGTGTGTGTGTGTATATATATATATATATATATATATATATATATATATATATATATATATATATATATATATACATATATATATATACATACAGTATAATGCAATAATCGTCAAAACTGAATTTAGATTAATTGCACAGCCCTAGTTTATTGCAATAATTATATATGTGTTACCATGGAGACGATTACCAGTTATGAATGACACTGAGCACTATATATATTAGTATGCCTCTATGCTTTTGGAAAAAAGTTGTTTGTGATAAGCTATGATTCATCGTATGACCTTCTCATCACCACATGCTTATTTTTGTGTTTTTGTCTGAGTAACACATTTAAGTGTAGATGTTAGTATTTAAAAACATTGCTTTATGACAAAAAAAAATATTGTATTTTTTTATTATTATTTTACTGTAATTGCTTATTTTAACGGTTAAATTCTGGCAAACACAGCTGCCTCTTTTACCATCAATTTTATGGATTCTTTTTTAGTGTATTGTTCTTTATTATTTATTGCTTAGTGCACAGCCAGAAAGACATGTTTATATTACATTTATAGCTTAAAAAAAAAAAAAAAACATACAGTACCTTTGACATGTCAGTTATATACTGAGGAAAGCACAATGTCTCAAATCCATTAAAGATCACAAACATTTTCACTATTCCACATGGTGGATCAATTTACCCCCATATTTCTCCCCAGTTCTCCACAGTGCTGAGATAAGTCATGTTCAGATAACAGCGGTAATGACAGAATGCACTTAAGAAACAGTTTAGATTGGAGAAATCAATCTGCATTTAAATGTTGGTCACAGATTATTAATCAATTTTAAATAATAAAAGTATAGCTTGTCAATTGTTTTTAATATGTCAAATCAAATATGTTTTATTATTATTATTATTTTATTTTCTATTATTTGATCCAAATGCCAACTTGTAATGCACACTTTTTAAAGTAATTGTTAGTTTTTTTTACGGATAGACCAGTAGAATGACGAAGAATCTCCCTATACAACATTTCAAACCTTGAAACTGATGAGCTAAAGCAGCAGAAGAGCACACCAGTACCAATCCTGCCAGCTGAGAACAGAAAACTGAGGCTACAATTATACAACATGCTACTCAACAATGTTGGCAACAGAAAATTGAAAAAAAAAAAAGTTTGCCTGGTCTAATGAGTCTCAATTTCTGCTAGGGCATTCGAATGGCAGGGCCAGAATTTGGCCTAAACAACATGAAAGCATGGATCCATCCAGCTGTTGGTGTAATGATGTGTGGGAAATTTTCTTGCCACATTTTGAGCCACTTGGAACCAAATAAACACCACTGCCTACTCCAAAGTGAACTCATCTTGTTATGGCCAGCAGGAGAACACGACATGCCACAAAACTCAAATCATCTCAAATCTATTTCTTGAACATGACGAGTAGTTCACTACTCTCAAATGGCCCCACGGTAACCAGATCTCAGCCAAAAATCTGTGTGTTTGAAACCTTGCTAAATCTATGCACAAAGCATAAAGGCAGTACTGAAGGCAAAGGGGGGTCCAACACAGTACACTTAATAGTGGTCATTGGATGTGTAATTACAGTGCAGTCTGAAATGCTGTTTAGGAAAATAATTATAGGTTGGAGGAGGGCTGTGGAGTTCACTAAACAAGAGCACATCTACTACAAAGGGAAATAAGACAGTCAGGCTGATGCATTCACCTCACAATACAGTGGCAAAAGAAAAGGTCACCTGAAACCAGAGGAGAGGAAAGTGTGTGACTGATAGTTCTTGCAAAATGGAAAAACATTTTTCATGGAGCATGCATATAAATAGTACAAGCACACATTTTAAAGTACATTCACACAGTTTAAAAATCTGATTCAAAATACACATTTTGCTTTTATTGTCTATGGTGTGAACTGAAAACGTGATTGTCATATCTATATATATATATATATATATATATATATATATATATATATATATATATACACACACACACACAGTTGAAGTCGAAATTATTAGCCCCTCTGAATTATAAGCCCCCCTGTTTATTTTTTTCCCCAATTTCTGTTTACTCGAGAGAAAATTTTTTCAACACATTTCTAATTATAATAGTTTTAATAACTCATTTCTAATAACTGATTTATTTTATCTTTGCCATGATGACAGTAAATAATATTTGACTAGATATTTTTTTAAGACACTTCTATACAGCTTAAAGTGACATTTATAGGTTTAACTAGGTTAATTAGGTTAACTATGCAGGTTAGGGTAATTAGGCAAGTTATTGTGTACAGATGGTTTGTTCTGTAGACAATCGGAAAAAAAAAATTAGCTTAAAGGGGCTAATAATTTTGTCCTTAAAATGGTGATTTCAAAATTAAAAACTGCTTTTATTCTAGCCAAAATAAAACAAATAAGACTTTCTCCAGAAGAAAAAATAATATCAGACATACTGTGAAAAATCCTGCTCACCAAGGCTGACATTTAATTAAAAATACAGTACAAATTGTAAAACTGTGAATGTGAATGTCACTGCACTATAAAATAACTGTTCAAAAGTAATTCATAATTTAATGTAATAATTTATTCCAGTGAATTGAATGATGACTTTTTCATTTTAAACTACATACAAAAAGCAGTTATTTAAAAAAAATATATTAATATTTAACAATTCAACAAATTGTTTAAATTTAATAAATGCTGCCTTGATAAACAGAATTATTTTCTTTAAAAAAAGATGAAAAAAAAAATTGACCGTTAGTGTATGTTTGAAAAGACAAGATATTTGCTATCTTAATCCTATCACTTTAAATTAACAAACACTGTAAATCTCTCTATATTTAGGCTAAAACCCTGCTTTATTTATTTATTTATTTATTTATTTATTTATTTATTTATTTATTTATTTATTTATTTATTTATTTATTTATTTATTTATTTATTTATTTATTCATTTATGCCTACTTATTTGTATGCATGTTTGTACTTTCATTTTAGTTGTCTTTCATTTCTTTAATTTTACTTTACAAAATGAATCCTCATTTCATTTAAGTTTACATTGATAATAAAGCTTGTTAACATGTTTTTAATGATTAATGAAGGAATTATAATGCTTTGTTTCGTTGTTTCATCTTCATTTACAAGTAGCAGAGTATTTACAGCTGCTGTATATTTCTGTCCATTCGCATCCCGTTCCTTTGTGCCCTCTGGCAGCATAGTCGCAAATTGCGGTTATACCTAAAAACATGTTCTTACTCCTTTAGTGTGGCGGTGGTACCACTCGCATCGGTAATGCTCTTTTTAAAGTGTCACACACTGTACTGTACGGGATGGAAGAGTCTAGTTTAGATGTTTGAAAACAAACACTAGACATGATTGCCAAATTTGAACTATATGTGGTAAAACAGTTATAAATACATTAGATCTGTACATTATAAGCACTAAAAAGAAGAGTGGGCTTTACATTGGGGTAGTAGGAGCTCGAAGAGGCCTGTTGAACCAGGAATCAGCTATGAAAACACAAACGTGGGAGGAAGCAAGGATAAAGAGTACAGCAAAATTGAGAGACTTTAGATTGTCCTGGGGAAAGACTGTATATGGGTATGCTTTGGACATCCCAGCTTTATTTGAATATCTAATAAAGTATATTCTTCTGATATTCATAACCTCCAGACTGAGTTTGATTATTGGAACGGCCAGAGACCATGACCATGTCCAGAGAGTAAATTTTTGTATTTGATTTAAAAAATGGCAATATTGCATTTTTATTACAAGCTCATGTTAATTTTCAACCCTGCTTTGTATAATATTTCCCAATCTTTGCCCCTAAACTCTAAAGCTCATTTTGGTGCCAACTGTGGTGATAACACCCCCCAAAAGATAAATAAAACAGAAAGATAATCCAAAAAGTTCAATTTCCTCTCCTAGCTCTGATATCATTTTGAAATCTTTGGTAAAATCATCTCAGCGTCTGACTAATGGTCATTGGCTGCTTCAATTAGCAAGTCTCTGTATCATTAGATTTCCCAAGAAGATTATAATAAAGATACATAGTGTGCTGGTACCATCCGTGCAGCATCAGTCACAAAACCTCCTCATCATGACAATCTTACTGTGGGCTCCTTCTGTTATGTTTGGAGCGGAGTCTCTTAAAGGGTCTGTTCCGGAGCCAAAATGGCAAACCTGCTTTCTGACAACCCCAACACCCCCAGCTCTATTAGCAATCAAGCATGTCATAGCCGGAGATACAGCCTCTCTAGTCACATTCATAAATCTGCTTGTGGAAAGCCAAGACTTAACTGCCATCTCCAGCATTTTAGCATCCAGGCAGAAGTGCATCCACAAATATATGCGTGCCATGAATTTGTGCAACAGCAGTGGGCTGCCAAGTGTTTTGTGTGTGTGTTTGTGTGTTAAATGGGTGTTTCCGAAGTACAGCCCCTGCAGGGAGATGCTGTAACTACATTATCTTCCTGCCAGAAAGGATCTTGATCCATTGACAGCCATTTAAGTGATGCATTTGGAGTGTGTGTGCACTCGCTCGAGGAGCCATCAGCCAATCAGCATTGTCATGACATCAATATGGTGGGCTCAGGTGATTGGCTTAAAAGAGAAGGCTTATTAGCAAACAGGGCTGCTTCCAAATTAAATATTACAAGTGGGTTAATCTTACAATATGTTGGTAAATTGCTTTTTAAAAAGGTGGTGAATGACACTGTTTTCATCAAACATAAATCATTTGGCTGTACATTTATATTTTACCAGCTAACCTGGCAATTAGTCAGTGAAGTTTTGCAGATCTGTGTGGATTGTTTTTACAATCTCTTCATTTGTTTGGAAATCTTTGTGTAAATGAAAAAAAAACAGCATTGTCCTACTGTATATTAGCACATTGTGGCGAGTGGGAGGGACAGAGAGCTGTGGGAATGGAATGAGGCCACCGCGTAAGTGAAGAAAGAAAAACACCTGTGACGCACACTGGCCTTGAATCCCACTGAAGGAGCTCTGGACTATAAGAGGAGGAACGATGGCAAAGGAAGCAGAGAGAGGACTGGGCCCGGACATATTGTTTTACTTTTGCTTTCAGTTTCCGTTTGTTTTATATATTCATTAAATCTTGTTAAAAGTTCCTCGGTTCTTCGCCTCCTCCTTCCTGGCAGCCAGGTGGCCGTAAACTTCATTCCAGTGGTGCCGAAATCCGGGAGAAGGAGGGACACGTTGTCCAGTTTCCCTCACCCCTGAGAGGGAGGGCGAGTGTTCGGGAGGTAACCCGAGTGGGGGAGAAACACATCCGTCTGCCCAGAGTGCCGGGGCGGCCTGAGACAGGCGAAGAAAGGATCTGCCTGCTGCCATCTCCCAGCATAGGGAGTCACAAGGGCTCACCACCGAAAGGGAAAGAGCTGAAGGGAGCCATCCCATAGAGCTCGGGGGAGTCGCCGCAATCCGCCATGATGCTGAAGCCTGCGTCCATCCACCGAAGTAGGAGACCAGAAATGCCACCAGCCAGCCAGGAGAACCGCTGCTGGACACCAGAAGACAGACGGGTGAATAGATTCCTCCACAGGGCTCCCAACATATGTCAAATCTCTGATGGTTGAGGACCAAGTGGCAGGGTGCCTGTCTCCTTTTCTCTCGGCCTGTCTCATATACGTCTCGCGGGTGCTGTGGCGCCAACCCCCCTCCCCCCGGAGTATACACAACCACGGGGTGCCCCCGGCCTGTGATGGGAGATGGGCGTATGTGGCGAGGGGACAGGGCCGAGAGCCGTGGGAATGAAATGAGGCCGCCGCATAAGTGAAGAATGAGAAACATCTGTGACACACACCGTCCTCGAATCCCATGGAAAGAGCTCTGGACTATAAGAGGAACGATGGCACAAAGGCGAGAGAGGACCAGGCCCAGACACTTTTGCTTTCAGTTTGTTTTATTTATTGTTTTATTTTATTAAAAATTGTTAAAAGTTCCTCGAATCTCCAGCTCCTCCTTCCCGGCGGCCAGGTGGCCGTAAACTTCATTACACACATATTTGATGGAACTAAAATATACTTCTAATAGTGACTCAGTTCATTTATATGAAACTAAAGTGCAAAGCTTTGTTTACAAAGTTTTAAAAAGTAAATAAATTATACAATTGTTTTCCCTCAAGGGTTAACAGACAGCTAAGGATATTCACATATTTTTTTTACATTTTAAAGGTCACATATGATGAAAATCATCTTTTGTAAGCTTTTGGACAGAACTGCGCCCACCGAATTGATTGACAGTTGCGTATTAACATGTCTCCGTAGTAACGCGTATAATCATATCAACAAGAAAGAACATGTATAAAGCAACTGGGATTAAAAGATCTGTTCAGCTCGCTATGATTATCAATCATCATCAAATGTGATCAAGAATGTGTTTTCAAGTTTAAAACGTTTTTTAAAACAGTGCATGTTTGTAATCAGGGCTTTACATTAACACCCGCCAACCCGCCAAATGCGGGTAGATTTCAGCTCTGGCGGGTTAGACAGACACCTCCACTAGCCACTTTGGCTGGTTGGAAATCATTTTTAAATTGTAGTTTTCTTAAAAGCAGGGTTCGACAATAAGCATGGCCCAATATTCATGCAAATGTGATCTTAGAATCAAGAAGCAGCATGACTGACAAAAGAAAGCAGGTAAAAACCGAACGAGAGGATGATCACTCGCGTGATGTGATGCGCGCCACTGTTAAAAAGCTCCCGTTTACTTGCGCGAAGCAACCGTGCCTAGAGGAAGCACAACTGGTGTGATCGGTTGGCTTTGAAAAAGACTGGACAAAGAGCGATGATCGTGCACCGACAGTCCTGCTGCTTTTATGAGCTCAAGATTAAAAAGAAAATACACATTCTTTTGTAAGCAGCAGCGGTCGCTGCCTTTATTTTACTCTTTGAACAGATTATTAACAGGCCTATATTAACCGTGTGCGCGTGATCATCCTTTCATTATCAAACACGGTATGTTTCACCTGCTTTCTTTTGCTTCCAGTTATTTTTGTTAATATGGTTTAATTATCTTTTTTTTACAAAAACATTGCTTTAATGGGAGATTACTCCCGTTCATGTGTAGTTAACTGGTGATCTGGGACCTTTAGCCAGGACAGATTACTGTGCATATTTTAGATGCATGACAATAATTATTTTTTTTAAATGTAATGGTTTCTTTTAAAGAAAAGTTTTGTTGAATTAAAAAGTGCACCTATACAGGTATATTTTCCTTTTTTTTGACACAAAAATTGTGGCTAAGAAATACTTATTTGGTGTGGTCAGAGATACATTTGGTAAATCCTTAATTTTGAGCCCTGAAAAGTCATGTGAAATAAAACTGATTGCATTGTGACACAACCCATTAGCTCATGCACACTGAGCAAGCTAATACACAACATCACACAAAAAGTGAAACGAATGAGGAGGCATGTGGACATAACACAGTAATTTTAGTATGTCAAAGTCAAATTTATGCATATAAAATATATTTTCCCAACAAGAAAAGTGTGGCTAGTGAAAATGGTGAGTGGTAAGTAATGTTGGAAATCTACAAGCCACAGTGGCTGGTGATCAAAAAAAGTTAATGTCAAGCCCTGTTTGTAATAAATTACAGTTTACCGTTTTTATCACCACAGCCGCATGCCATTACAATTAGAAACGAAGACGTTTGTGGACGTTAAATCAGGTTTATTTTGTACATTAACATAACAGATATCCATACAGGAGTTTATATTAACGTGTATCATGTCACATTTGCTGTGCAAAAATAGTTCAAAAGGAAACGCACGCGCTGTGTGTTTCTGTGAACTATGCATGAACTTTTTAATGACATTGTGTGTGGCTTTAAAATCAGAACATGTACAGTTTAAATTATATATTAAATTAATAAACGTTGCTAAATTTATGGATTATCAACAACAGTAACAACTACAAACAAATAAATGAAATAAATTAATAAATACATTGTATATGAAGATCATTGATGTGTTTTAAATGCCAAATGTTTGCATATTTAATTAGGCACTGAGAACTACAAAACACAAACCATTCATGTCAAAATAAAAAGCAGTGACTAATGCTCACTGTGAACCACTAGTGAGTCATTTGGGTGTCAAACTGACTCAACCTGTTTGATGCTTTAGTATGAACTGGGTCACACAGAATGAAAAAGCAAATCAAATAAAGTAGTAATGATGAGCGAATTGAATCTGCCAAAGAGAAAATTACTCCATTCAGCGGCTAGAGAGAGAAAGCAGAGTGTACATTCCGTACAATCAAAACATTGAGTCTTTTTTTTGTGAAATGCTCTCTGTTACATTTATTTGGCTCACAAATTGAGCAGAGCCAAATCGTTCCTTGAATTTTACTGAATGGAGGGACTCAGGCTTTTAAATGGCTATCCATTAAAACATGTTTGTGATCCTCACTGACCTCACTTACATTTGTGAAAGGAAAGTGATCTGTTCTTCATGCATAAAACAGCTCAGGGAGGTTCTATGAACATTGATTACGGCTGAAAAGAATTACTTAAATTGAAGCACTCTTCTTATTTGTATTTAAGTAGAAACATCACAAGTGATGAACATACAGTGCATTCATTATTTCATTCATTCATTCATAATTGGGAACATTAATATCTTTAGCCTATCTGATTATATTTATTTGGGGAATCTTTTGATTTTACTTTATACATTGCATTTCATAAAAAAATGTTCCTTGATATTTGGAAATGGAGAAAGTGTTTGCTCAGAGATTCAATAGTTGTGCTTGACTTGTTAACAAGTTTAGTTAAAGGGATAGTTCACTCGAAAATTAAAATTTACTCTATTTACCCACCCTGAAGTGGCTTCCAAACCTTTATGGGTTTCTTTCTTCTGTTGAACACAAAATAAGACATTTTGAAGTAAGTTTAAAACATGTAAATATCCACTTTCATAGAAGGAAAAAACAAACAAATACTATGGAAGATGATATTTACAGGTTTCCAGATTTCTTTAAAATGTTTCTTTGTGTTCAACAGAAGGAAACTCAAACATGTTTGGAACAAGTCACGGGTGAGTAAATTATGACAGAATTGTAACTTTTCGGTAAACGATCCCTTTAACCTGTTAAACTGGATCACATGTAGCAGTACAGGTTTAATATATTAAGTGATAAGTGAATGACCCAACTGCTTTTCTTTTTGAGTCAAAAACTCACAGATTCAAATGATCTGAGTGAGTCTGATTACAATAATGTGGTGAGAGAAAGTAACCATTTAACTGTTTATTCATTCAAATGTGACTCTCCAGTTAACATTTCACAGACTCAAATGATCCAGTCTAAGTCTCTAGTAAGCAAATCATTGATTCATATCATCAGGTGAGAGTAAGTCTCCAGTTAACAACTCGTTGATTCAAATGATCCAGTCAGAGTGACCCTCCAGTTAACAAACCATCGATTAAAATGATTGGGCCAAAGCAACTCTTCGTGTAAACAATTCAATGATTGGGTCAAGGTGACTTATCAGTTAACGATTCATTGAATCAAATTATAAGGTCAAAATGAGTCTCCAGTTAGCAACTTATTGATTTATCTGATCTGGTTAGAGTAAGTCTCATGTTAACGACTCATTGATTCAAATGATCCAGTCAGAGCGACACTAATTGAAATGTCACTGATTAAAATGATTGGGTCAAGGCGACTCCAGGTAACGATTCACTGATTCAAATGATAAGGCCAAAGCGAGTCTGCAGTAAACAACTTATTGATTCAACTGATCTGGTCAGAGTGAATCTCCAGTTAACAAACCATTGATTCAAATGAATGGGTCAAAGCAACTCTTCCTGTTAACAATTCAATGATTCAAATGATTGGGTCAAGGGAAACTTACCAGTTAACGATTCACTGAATCAAATGATAAGGTTAAAATTAGTCTTCAGTTAACAACACATTGATTCAACTGATCTGGTCAGAGTGAGTCTCCAGTTAACAACTCATTGATTCAAATGATCCAGGCAAAGTGACCCTAGTTAAAATACCACTGATTCAAATGATTTGGTCAAGGCAACTCTCCAGTTAACGATTCACTGATTTAAATGATAAGGTCAAAGCGAGTCTCAAGTTAACACCTTATTGATTCAAATGATCCAATCATAGTGAGCCTCCAGTTAACAAAACACTTGATTCAAATGATTGGGCCAAAGCAACTCTTCCTGTTAATAATTCAATGATTCAAATGATTGGCTCAAGGTGACTTAACAGTTACCAATTTACTGATTCAAATGATAAGGTCAATCTCAAGTCAGTCTCAAGTTAACAACATATCGATTCAACTGATCTGGTCAGAGTGAGTCTCAAGTTAACACCGCATTGATTCAAATGATACAGTCATAGTGAGCCTCCAGCTAACAATTCAATGATTCAAATGATGGGGTCAAAGCAACTCTCTAATTAACAAATTGTTGCTTCAAATGGTGGGGTGAAAACGACTCTCCAGTTAACAATTCACTGATTTAAATGATAGGATCAAAGCAAGTATCCAGTTAACAACTCACTGATTCAAATGATGAGGTGAAAGAGACTCTTCAGTGAACAACTCACTGACTCAAAGGACTGGGTCAAGGTGACTCTTTAGTGAACAAACGTTGATTCAAACGATTGCGTGAAAGTGAAACTGAAAACTCGCTGATCTGCTTAAATGTGAATGTGTTTGTTTATGGTTTATGATTTACTATAACTTATACATTTATTGTGGGTTTTTGAAAATGAACGTCCATACAGTGTGCAACACAGCTCTAAGTGAATGAAAACATCCAGCTTAGGGTTAAATCTGAAAATGCACCTTTTTTCAAAATAATAGATTTTTAATAAAAGATTTGACTTAGAGTCGTTTAAATGATTTGTCATTTGTCCGAATCTTTTGCCTGTTCATATCGACATCAACACAAAACGATACCAAATTTGAAGTGCCAGACCCGGTAAAACGTGAACGCGCCTTTCCCTTCAAACACTAGAGGAGTGCAGGTGTTAGAGCTGCACGATTCTGGCTAAAATGAGAATCGTGATCTTTTTGCTTAAAATAAAGATCACGATTTTCTCACGATTCTGTAGATGTAAAATAAAGGTTAATATGAGTAGGCTATTATTATTGTTATTTCAAAATACAACTGTTCATAATTCTGATGTTGAATTATTGTGTTTGAGACATTTGCTTGCAATCTGTCATTGACAACATTGTTAGACCATTTTTTCTACTGGTAAAATGAGACATTTGTAATTATCAGATTCCCTCTTGCATTATATTCAACATTATATAGGCTAGAGTAGTTATACTGACACTGTTAAACATTTATTCTCACGCACAACACTGTGTTCGCTATGAAAGAAAAACATATTAAATGCTTGTCGTAATCAAAACTCTAAAATGCAATATGATCATTTAAATTATGTGCACGCTTTCGGTTTCATTTTTACTGCTAAGTGCGGTTTATACTTCCTGCGTGGCTCCCAAACGATCACTCTGTGCCACAAACTGAATGTTATTTACAACTTTATTACCTGTTGTTCACAGCCTATGCAAGTTCTGTTTACTAAAGTGGGCATCATTCAGGCGCGCGCTCGCGCTCTCTGTGGTAACAGCTCACGACACGGTCAGCTCACATCACGTGTGTTTTCGCGGCCGTGAATAAATCATTAAATGAAGTCAGAAATGACATTTGTGGGTGAATTATACTCTTATAAATACAGTATGTGACTCTTTCAACACCATTTGGAGGTATCCACGTTGCTGAACATTTTATGTAAAACAACGTGAAGACTTGTGCGGCCGCCTTGCTTCTTTCCTGAACTTGACAATATGATTGGCAGAATCGTATAAATGCTGGATTAAGATCGTATAGGGGGTCGAATCGAGATCACAATCTTTTTATGATTAATTGTGCAGCTCTAGCAGGTGTGTGTGGGACTGATCACTGAAAATGAGTAAACATTAATAAATGAGCGTTCAGGTGATTAATGCAGTAATCTACCCTGCAACGGGGCATTCGTCAGCCGTTTGTTAAAGGAAGGATCAGAAAAACTATTGTCAGAGCTTGACAGGAACTTTATCAGTACACAGTTCATATGGAACAGTCTCTTCATTTTACAAGTGTAACGTTTAGTGTGATTTAAATGGTTGCCTCCTTGTTTTCTCTAGTTTGCAAAATATGTATTTAATTATGTATTGTTACTTGTAATCGCTCCACACGGCTGGTACTGTTCTGGTTAATTCTTTATATTCACATATAGTATCTAAAGCAGGGCTATTCAATTGGTGGCCCCCGAGGCAAATTGTTCCGGCCCTCCAATTAGTGTGACCAAAACATCAGAAATAAATTTAGTTCAGTCGGAAAACAGCCGCTATAGTTATGAAGTGACGTGCGTCTGTTCAATACAGCGCAAGCTGCAGTTGAATGAGTTACCTGACTAAGCAAATGGCGCGAGCAGCGAAAACATTTAAATATGTTTGTAGAAAAGGCCTTTTGTACAACGCACTGATATCGATATTAGGGATGCAACGATTAGCTGATTTCACTATTAACTGCGCTTTAATTTGTCACAGTTAATTAATCGTAAAGGCTTCTCTACGCTGCATTTCTGTTGCACGGAACAAAACTGCTGCAACTAAATAAAGTTGTGCCAAATGTGCAGTAGTTTAATTTTCTGAGCGTGTACATTGGAGGCGAATACTCACGCTCACTGGATTAACTATAGCAGCGGACCGTTCACATATCGCGTCTTTCGGCGTGCAAGTTCGTTACTTCTAATGTAAGAATATATGCCAATATGCGGGCGCAAGCAGAGCAATGCACTCGCGGCTTTCCGAGCGCCATAGCAGTATGTTGTGCGTGGCTTTCAGTGCAATGTAAACAAAATATATGTTAGACGAGTTATTATTAAAATGATTATGTATGTATGAATGCTGGCAACGCAGTGGCGCAGTAGGTAGTGCTGTTGCCTCACAGCAAGAACGTCGCTGGGTCGCAGGTTCGAACCTCGGCTGGGCTGGGTCAGTTGGCGTTTCTGTGTGGAGTTTGCATGTTCTCCCTGCGTTCGCGTGGGTTTCCTCCGGGTGCTCCGGTTTCCCCCACAGTCCAAAGACATGCGGTACAGGTGAATTGGGTAAGCTAAATTGTCCATAGTGTATGAGTGTGAATGTGTGTGTGGAAGTTCCCAGAGATGGGTTGCGGCTGGAAGGGCATCCGCTGCGTAAAATCGTGCTGGATAAGTTGGTGGTTCATTCCGCTGTGGCGACCCCGCAAGAGACAAAGCCGACAAGAAAATGAATAAAAGAATGAATGTATGAATGCTGATGATAACAACAGTTAATCTAAATCCTTAACTAATATAAAGCTTAAATTTACATTAGAAGTGATAAACGTGAAACCATGATTACTCTTCTGACTATATATACTGAATATAGTACAAACAAAATCTATAATCTTTGCATCCCTAATTGTTATGTAGTTCAAAACATAACATATGAATGTGTTTGACTGTAGAAGAAGCCTACTTAAGCAATGCACTGCTTCTGTTGTTCTTCGAAATACAACATTTGAATATGTTTGTTAAAAAAAAGCCTATTGTATAATGCACTGCATTACGTATTAATCAAGATAATTACTATGAATCGAGATACAATATATTAACATTTGAATGTAGAAAAAGCCAATGTGGGTGTCTTAAAGCGCACAAATACAACATATGGGTTCTTATATGCTGTTGTGTCATCACTCATATTGTCATATCTCTCCGGCCCCTCATTTGGGATGCTTTTCATGAACTGGCCCCATTGACAAACTAATTAAACAGCCCTGGTCTAAAGCCACATTGAAAACATGGGCCGCGGTGCTTTTTTTACGGATTTAAATGCATTTGTGAGCTTTCGGCCCTCTGCCGTGTGTTGCTACTATGGCCACCATCAGCTGTTCCTACACACGTGCTGCTGTTAAATTTCAAAATAAACAACTTTTGCCTTTGTATGGATTAATACTACAGTAATTGTAACTTATGAATAGAGCAATATGTTGGTGCTTAACTGCATTGCGTTAATGCACTCCTGCATTGGGCTCACACATATACTCTGCACTCTTGCTACTTCAACAATGTTGATAACTCCTGGTGGGTGATTCTCCCTGTGTCGCCGGCGACCAATCGCAACAGACTTGGTCATCGGACCAATCAGCGCATATTAGCATAGTGCAAGGGAAGTGGTTTGGGAACAAATGAGTCGCTGAACGAATCATACAGTATGGGAGTCATTGAGATAATTCAGCCTGATCTCACAAGGAAACGTAAGTATTTTACGTTTTGTCAGTTTAGTGGCTAATTCGTACGAATTCGTACGAGTTCAGTCGTACGAAAATGTACGATTTTAAAAAGGAGGCGTGGCACCTAACCCCACCCCTAACCCCAACCGTCATTGGGTGATGGGCAAATCGTACTAATTTGTACGAATTAGATCGTACGAATTCATACGAATTAGCCACTAATGGATAAAGTTACGAATTGCCGTGAGATAGCGTTGGATAATTAGGTACAAATAAATGCATAATAAAAGACAATGAAAGTTTGTTTTTTTTTTGGCCTTGCATGCATATCAGCCTGTTATTGGAGACCCCCAAAACCAAAATATGACCTTTGACAAATTAATGCATAATAGGATCTCTTTAAAAACTTTAATTTAAAAACGAAACAAAACATTAAAACTATATATAACACCCTATATAAATATAAAGCCTTAGACAAATTTTGTAAAGTATGTCTATGTTTGTTTGTTTTTTTCATTTAGCAGACACTTTGTCCAAAGCATTGGTTAGATTTGTTAGAACACTTATTAAATATCAGTGTTTTCTTGCATAATAAACATTAATCATTACACCTTACCTTTAATGCTTCAGAACATAAAACATCTAGTATTTTTTATACTTTACAGAGTTATTAATATTTCACTGGAATAATATTTGATCAATTATCTGTATTTTTACTTTTATAGTGTTTCTATTGTACTTGATTTGTATACTTTGTCCTGCATAGCATGCAATGTTTACTAAACAAATAGGAAAAAGTCAGTTTAACATTTATTTTATGGAAACAGAAAGACATTCCTCAAACTCGCATGGCTTAAAGACTGTTTGCTTTGCTGGGAACTTTTTTGCCTTCAAAATCCATTACAGACCTGACAAATCTGTTAGGAACCCATGAAGACTTTTTCATCTGCAAAATAATAATAAATAAGTTGAGGTAAGGTACATTCTTTTTCCTTTCCGACAGTTGAAGGAATATCATGAATAAATCAAGCACTCAAGACGACAGTTGTGAAGTGTCACGCGGAAGATTCATGCAAAGAGCTTTACTGTAAAGTAACAAACAACCGTTTATAGTAACTCCATTGAATAAGTAGACACCGTCTCATTTGTCCTGTCAGGACTGTCCCGAATGCAACCACTCTGAAGGGGATGTTTCCCCTGGTTTGATCCCCCCGCAGGAAAACAGAGTGGGAAATGTGAGGTGACATGGTGTGAATTGAGTCAGGTTGTTTTTGAAGTCTATTGTGGTGATAATGCACAGAGAGGGACGCACTGAGTGGAACTAGACAGGCCAAACATACACCAGATGCCAAAATAAAAGCCAACATCTGTGAAAAGAAATGAATGTACTGTATAAATAAACTGACAAATGGAGTCCCATATCCAGTGTAAAACAAGATTTTTGTGTAATTACTAAAACGGAACGATTACTTAAGTGCACTAAACACAAAAGTCTGAAACTAAGGATTACGGAGTCTGATACTGAGTTTTATTCGATGCAAAAAATTCATCATTTGTTTTCATAAAATGTTGTATATATACAGTGCTTCCCACAGGCTTAAAATATACTTGCGGTTGTAGCTGGATTGAAACACCTTTTACCCACAGTACATAAATAGTTAACTTTATGCGACAAACAAATCATAATTTGATTTTTAACACTATTTTTATTACTACCAGTTTCAAACTTTTTTTTCAATGGGTTAAAGTAAAAAAAAATCCATTATTTCTCTTTTATCCTATTCATAAGTAGGCATGGGCCAGTATAAGTTTCTGACGGTATGATAACCTTGGATAAAAATATCACGGTTTTGGGGTACCACGATATCGTGATTACTGCTGCAATGTCTGGGTAAAACAAAAAATATATCATTTTCTGTTAAGAAACATTTATTATATTTTGGAACAGTAAACATGTCAGGCTAAATATTCAATCATTCATTTTCTTTTGGCCTAGTCCCTTTATTAATCTGGGGTCGCCACAGCGGAATGGACTAAAAATTATCCAGCATAAGTTTCACGCAGCGGATGCCCTTCCAGCCGCAACCCATTACTGGGAAACACACTCATTCACACACACACACACACACACAATTTTAGCATTCCCAGTTTACCTATACTGCATGTCTTTAGACTTGTGGGGGAAACCAGAGCACCCGGAGGAAACCCACGCAAACACTAGGAGAACATGCAAACTCCACACAGCCAACGGACCCAGCCGAGGCTGGAACCAGCGACCTTCTTGCTGTGAGGCGAACGTTCTACCCACTGCGCCACCACGTTGCCCGTCAGGCTAAATAGTTAAAATAAATCATTGACTTCTGCTGTCTTCATTAGTTTTAAAAACACTGATTTCTTTACAACACATAAAAAATACATGAAAAAAAAAATCTTACATATATCTTGGGAACGGTATAACAGAACATTTTAGCGGTATTAAAACCTTGACTTTTCCAAACCGCGGTAAACCTTGAAACCGGTTATCGTCCCATGCCTATTCAGGAGCCATGTGCACCCACTGACAGGTCATGTCTGCTGCTCTCTATCTCTCATTCAAGTTCAGGTTGTTTTATTGGAATTACATTTTGTACACCGTATTGCCAAAGAATTTTAGATGTATAAAATATGTAATATATTGCCATCATTCATTCATTCATTCATTCATTTATTTTCTATTCGGCTTAGTCACTTTATTATTCTGGGGTTGCCACAGCAAAATGAACCGCCAACTTATCCAGCACATGTTTCACACATTGGGTGCCCTTCCAGCCGCAACCCATATCTGGGAAAATTGCCATCATCAAATTAACAAAGTATCAACAATCAATTATTATACGATTATACAATATTATACAACAAAAAAATTATATATTTTTTCATGTATTAACACTTTAAAGCAACAAATTACCTTTTTAAAATTATTTGAAAGTGTTTCACAAATTACAATTAATTATAAATTGATTAAAAAGCATTGTGTTTGATATGAAATGGAGTTAAGTTAAAGGAGTATTATGTACACATTTTAACATATAATTAGCTGTTTTGTTTAAAATAAACTGCTTGTTAAAAAAATTAAAAAATAAATAAAGGATATGTTTTACTCTTAAGAGTTTTGCAAGTTTGCAACACTGCATGTAATGATGAAACTATTTTAAAAGGCATGCATTTTAAAGTAAAATAAATAAATGAAATATTACTGATCATGGATGCAAAAGTATTTGTATATAAAATAATAAAAGTCTTTGTAAATAGTATTTTTTAATTAATAATACATAATTATTATTAACACTAACTTTTATATTACATTTTTAATTAAATAAAAATTTTGCCCATCAAATGGACTGGAAAAATTACTCTTCACAAAATGAGTGTTCCACCCTCTGTATTTAAAATAGTAAAGTTTCTCTCATTTTCCGTTATGTTCCTCTAGTTCTGCTTCTATTTTTTTTAACAACTAAAAAGGTCACCACGTTCCACCTATAGAACACAACGACCTCCATCTTTTTTGTCCCAAACAGGTGCAAAGAAACTGAGGCATATTTTTACAAAGCCTTTGTAAACTGAAGGTTTTCTGGGCTGTTCTTATCAATGGCCAATGAACAAGCGTTCAGAGGACAGATAACAAAGGGCGTCCCATCAGGGTTTAGATACCAAGATGGTGCATTGGTTTCCTCTCCGCCTTTGAAATTCAAAAGATCACGTTTCAAAAGGAAGGGGTGAACAAAAGGGGGCCGATGTGTGTGGTAAAGGAAGGATGATGTGCTCTTTTGAGCAGTGTGTCAGCAGGTAGAAGGCAAGGCCAAGGATGAGTCCTTGCTTCCCCACCACCAGATGTGTGTTTCTTACGAATAGCTATGTTTGCATACACCTATTTTTATGCGAATTTTGGAATTTTGTATTAAAATGCTTAATGTGAATGCCAAAACATGCATATACAGTATTTAGATAATGCACATAAAACTTTTGCGCACAACGGAATAGGATAAACTAAAAAAAAAAAAAAATGCATTAAAACCAAATTCCAGCATTAGCATCAATTATTTTTATTTTTATTTTTTTAAACAATCATGTGATAAATATGCGATGGAACTGCATTAAGGGTGTGGTCAACTGCGATTTTATATTGTAAAGTTTATATTTTTGCAGCTGTGTGACATCTAAACAACATCTTTGAATATAAGATGCTCAAAGTTCATAGGGAGGCATTGGCTTTTACAGAAATAGCTTTGGTTTGGTTAGTTTGCTACAGTGAACAGATAAGTTTCTGGGATTACAAAAAAATACATCTGGGTTAATGATGTCATAAACCCTGTTTAACGAACAGTCCGAATGCTGCTATTTTCAAGGAGCGTGTTCTGTTTCTGTATATGGGTTTCCAGGGGACAAAACACAAAAAGAGAAGTTGTTACAATTCTAGAGAATTATAAAAAAGATATAGCCTAGCTCTCTATGCAAGACATTTTTACAAAGGACAGCCTGCAGAATCTGTCCCAGTTCAGTGCTGGATTCAGCCAAAAACTTCTCAAAGAAGCAGTAGTTCCAATGATAAAAGAAGAAGCTGTAGATTGTGATCCACAACCTGTAAGTATTTTTATTTGTTAAAATTGATATATTACATGTTTCTAGTGTTAACTGTATGTTGTAGTAAGGATGTAAACAATGGGAAATGCTGGCACAGTTAACAATTTAGCTGCAAACAAAATCATATTTATCTGTCAAACTCTTGTAAACATCCACAAAACAGCATATTTTATGTTTCGCAAAGATGCAGGTTGATACACATTTCAAATGACCGTGGGCAGTCATCAAAATTGGCCACTTTTTTCCCTAAAACAATTCTTGAATATTTAAGCTCACAAAAAAAATTAAATATATAAATAAAAAAAAATGTTTCTTTGATGAAAACATTAAAATTGCATTAAAAAATGTAGTGCAGACTAAATAAAATTGTGTTCCCAATTATTATACAGAATCTAAAAATACTTTAATGGGTATTTGATTATGACATATATATTGTTTTACATGTTGAGAAAAACAAGCATATCTACATGATAGGGGAAAAGTTGGCTTCTTATTCAGTTAACAACGAGACTATCAGCAGAGAAATCATACTCTGTCAGGTGTGCACACACATTGAGACATGCTATTTGAGGTAACAGCCACAATGGCTATACGTTATTCAACCTGTTTATAATGATGTTTCCATGTTTGGAATTCAAATGATTTCTCATTGCTGTGGTGCTAGTGTGATCAATCACTTGACAAAATTTGCATATGACATTGTTTCGAGTAATTCCAGACTTTGCTGCATCTCAAATGCAATAAAGCCACACAATGCATATAGTTTCAACTGGCAGGCTTTAGTGTGTGCTCAGTATATATCAAACATTATTACTACTGCCTGCTTATTTTGAATACATTTTAAAATCCTGTTTTTAAGTCACCTTACTGTCCACCTATTTATCTGAACTGCTGCATCAGCACACACCTATGAGAAGTCTAAATTCTTGTCCAAAACCTTCTGTTAATTCCACACTCCAGACTGAATTGTAGAGTTTGAGTTGAGTTTATTTTTAAAGGACATTTATATAACCAGTGTTGCCTAAAGTGTTGTACAAGCAAATAAATAGAAAGATAAAAAGATGTGTTCTCTCTGATTGGGCCGTGAGTTCAGAATGACCTACTAGTAGAGATCAGAATGGCTCCTAGTCAGTCTATTTTAAGTCAATTTTACCCACTTGTTTACATTGGCATGTTACAATTTTTTAAATAATTTTAATTTGTGTGTTTCTAATTTTTTCATACATAAAGTAAACTTGTAACTATGATTTCAATTTATGGCCAGCAAAGTGGCATTTAGCAATATTCCAAAGGTATTTTTATTATCCTTTTTTTCTAAACTTTCATGCATTTAACTTTTCGTGCACACCCCTTATTTATTTGGGATTAAAAAAAAAAAAATAATAAAATTATTTGTGGACAAGGTGACATGACTGTCAACAAAGGCACACACACACACACACACACACAAACACATACGCACTTCCACTATTGTCCACCTCAGAGTAAGAGGCCTAAATTAAAGTGCTACCTGGATAGAATGCAAGTAATAGAGAAAGAGAGAGATGCTTAGTGTACCAGGGCAAGGGTTTGTTGTTTAGCAATTTAGTAATGCAGTCCCTGTTGGTAGAAACGTTGGGCTCTATTTTAATGATCTAGGCGCAAAGTCTAAAGCTCATGGAGCAAAAGCATTAAAGTCAAGTCTGAATCCACTTTTGCTATTTTAAAGACAGAAAAATACCCTTTGCACCCCAGTGCATAGTCTAACATGGTTGTGCTTATTCTTTTAATGAGTTATGGGTGTGTTTTGAGCATAATATGCATTAAACCAATAAGTCTCATTTCTCATTCCCTTTAAGAGTCAGTTGCGTCGCGCCATGGCGCATTTGCTATTTACATGCCGGACTTTGTAAGTGAAAAAACTGAATGCTTCACTAGAGAGAAAACAGTTAAACAGAGCATCTGCAGCGTGAGGATAAAGAACAAGCCTCCCCTATTTGGCCTTTACTCGTTTATTTTCGTGGATGAAGAAACAGTGTTGTACACACTCTACTGAAGACATTCATTAGCCTACATAATTAATTTAGTTTATTAAGCGCAAAAGATTTGTTTCACAACTATTTCTAAATTCAGTTCTAATTTTCAGCAAATGAATAAATAAACAATAATAACAAAGTGTGGTCAAAAAAACTGAGTTATAGGCTAACACGCGTTCTATTTGTGCGCCTCATATTGTGATGGATATGTCTCCCAAACCCGACAGGTGGACAAATCTAAACTTGTTTTTATTAAAACAAATATAAATATGTGTATAAAAAAATAATACTCATATTATTAATAATATTATACAAATGCAAATTGTCATGAATAAACTAAAACATGAAGTAGTGGCTTTTATATTTATGTAGAAAATAATAATTTTGTAATATTTTAATCCTTGAATTTTCTTTCATTTGTAAAGATGTTTGTGTATTGCTGTACATCCTGTGTGTATTATGTGTAAGCGTTTTGGACCCACGTAGGTGCATAACTAATGCACTTCTGCGCTGGACTTTAGACCAGCTTTCATTTGGTTTATTTCAATTCCTCAAAATAGCAACGCATCAACAATGCGTCTTAACACGCCTACTTTTTAGACCGGAACACCCATGACTCCACGAAGTGGATGAAATGGATTTGCTATTTAAACAACGTGACGCAAAATGTGAAAATTAGGGTTGTGTTGGTCTGAAAACAGCAACAAATCAAGCCAAACACATCTTGCGCCTTAATCCGCCAGGTGTATGATAGGGCCCTTTGTGTTAGTGTTGTCAAAAAGTGCTTGCCATCATTAGTGCTTATTCAAATACATACAGTTGAAGTCAGAATTATTAGCCACCCTTGAATTTTTTTCATCTTTTTTTAAATATTTCCCAAATGATGTTTAACAGATCAAGGAAATTTTCACAGTATGTCTGATAATATTTTTTCTTCTAAAGAAAGTCTTATTTGTTTTAATTTGGCTAGAATAAAAGCAGTTTTTAAATTTTTAAACACCATTTTAAGAACAAAACTATTAGCCCCTTTTAAGCTATATTTTTTATCGATAGTCTACAGAACAAACCATTGTTATACAATAACTTGCCTATTTACCCTAACCTGCCTAGTTAAACTAATTAACCAAATTAAGCCTTTAAATGTCACTTTAAGCTGTATAGAAGTGTCTTGAAAAATATCTAGTTAAATTTGATTTACTGTCATCATGGCAAAAATAAAATAAATCAGTTATTAGAAATGAGTTATTAAAACTATTATGTTTAGAAATGTGTTGAAAAAAATCTTCTCTCCGTTAAACATATTATACATATTTTGTCTCTATTTTTATCTAGATCTACATTTATATTTATTAATTTGTTCATTATTTGTTTAGAAGCTTTCAAAGTAACCTATACATTATTAGCTGTACAAAATTCAAAGAAATTCAATTCAATATATTTCTTTATAGATGAACAAATGGTTAGACTGACCAACAGACTCACATATGGACAGATGAACTGACATTTGGATGGATAGACACATGGATGGATGGACAGATGGATGGACTGACAATATAGACATACGGACAGACAGACGGATGGATGAAAAAACAGATAACAATGCCACTTGATTACTCATATTTATTCTCTTTTCTCTCCCTTGGCTTTCAAAAGAGAAAAAAAAAAACGTTATTTCACTGTAACTTTTCAAATTTCCCTTCAGCACTTCCCTCCACTTGTTGCTTTCATAAATGCGCTCAGAAACCACGAGCTATAAACTAACAACCAAGATAAGATTTGTGTTAACAGAACCCTCACGGAGACATTAGGCAAATTAAAAGATATCAGCTTTTCACTTTAAACCCAAGACGATAAGCTGAATCACGTCTTGTTTAAAGATAAACGCAGCTTACTTCAACACCATCATCCACCATACAACACTTCTGCAGCAGAACGCAAACAGAAACAAAACTGCTCTTTGCATGCACGTCCTCAGCTAATGAACAACACCTAAGAAAGCCCAGGAGACTCCTTCACCAAAGCTGCTGGAAACAGTTCACAGTGTGAGTCTAACAGACAACTTATGAAGCATGTTGCACCTGCAGAAGCTCCCATTCAAACAGGGCAGTGAGGAAACTGGTGAAAAGTGGGGCGGCAATATAAACATTTACCTTGCAGGGCTGGGTTAGAATGAAATTCCTGTGTATCCACCATCGCAGGTACACTCTCTCCCTCACTCACTCGCTCGCTCACGCTCCTCCTGTGAGGCGGCCGGCAGGAGAATTGGTTATCTAATAGGTTCCCATGTAGCACTGTCCCCCTCTCACAAGTGCGACTATAAGTAGGATTTCCTCTCTCATGTTGACAAATTAGCATAAGCTGCTTCCTGGATCACCTGTACTCATCCAACCTGTTTGGCACCTCCTACGCCCCGCTGCGCCGCGTGCACCTGCTGAAACTGGACACACCAGCCTAAAAATCTACTCTGTTGCATGTTGGAACAATTACTTAATGCGAAAAAATGAATCAGTTACACCTCCTGGGATGCTACAATGCAGGAGCTCTTTATCGTGTACATTTTAGACTGTTTGTGAAGTAATTGCAACTTTTAAATGGCAATTTTAAGGCGAGAAGACAAGGAAAAACTATAAACCTAGAGCTTCTTGTCCCCTTAGGGGAAAAGAAACCCCATTCTGACTTTATCTTTGCCTTGTAAGCAGATACGACAATGAAGCCAATGAGGAGTGGAACTGGCGGAGAATGGCCCAATAGCATGAATCATCGACGTTCTGCTTTGTTTAGTTCTCAAATTCACTTTCATAAGGCTGATACAGCACAAATGATGACAAATGGCTCTGAAAGAACAATGACAATCAGATATTAGAAAACAATTGGGTTATTTTAGGAGTTGAGGGCTGTTTTGTTTGTTTTTCTCATCATAAAAAATGAATGGGATTTTATAAAAGATTAATGGAGGACCGCAAATAATGTGATACAACTGCAGACTCTTTGTTTAAAATAGCTAAACTGCTTAATTAATGCGATGCACTTTCGTTTGCTGATAAAGACTAACAAAACACAGCATGATCGTGCCTGTAATTAGCCATTACTTCTGTTACCTGAAAAAGAAACAAACAATGCAGAGGCCCAGATCAACCATGATAAAACATGCAATTTCCTTTTCAACACTGCTCATGCTTCTCTGTATTTTTGAGTATATCATGAAACTCAATGGGGTCAAGTGAGAGATTCATTGACTATGTGGGCAACCAATCAATAAATCAATCAAATCAACCAACCAACTTAAAACCATTACGTGAGCTTACCGAATAAAGTCATCTAGGATTGACATGTAAGTGAATTAATCTGGGTAACACCATATTTATTTCTTTTGAAAGGTTTGACAGGAATGAAAATTAGATTGCATTAGTAGAAATCAAGCAAATGATTGATATGATGTATCAATGCTATGTGTCAGAATACATCTTTACGTGCTCTTGCAAGTGATCTAATGGCAATACACAAAAAAGAAAATAGATTCACTGCTGAGAAGTAAGATACAAAAATGATTCCATTTTGACATCACTACCAAGACATAAATTAATTTCATCTTATCTCCATCTGCTTTTCCGGGGCCGGGTTGTTGGGGCAGCAATCTTAAGAGAGAACCTCTCCCCAGACACTTCCTCCAGCTCCTCCTGGTGGATCCTGAGTCTTTCGCAAGCCAGCCGAGAGACAGTCCCTCCAGCGTGTCCCCGAGGCCTCCTCCTGGTGGGTCATGCCTGGAACACCTCCCTAGGTAGGCGTCCAGGAGGCATCCGAAACACATGCCCGAGCCACCTCAACTGACTTCTCGCAATGTGGAGGAGCAGCGGCTCTACTCCGAGCTCCTTCCGGGTGACGTACCCTCATAGATAGGGTGAGGAGCTCTGTCCTGTCATTTTGTGAAGGAAACTAATTTCGGCCGCTTGTTTCTGAGATCTTGTCTTTTCCGTCATAATCCAAAGCTTATGACCATAGGTGAGAGTAGGAACATAGATTGACCGGTAAATTGAGAGCTTTGCCTTTCGGCTCAGCTGCTTCTTTACCACAACTAACCAGTACAATGACCACATTACTGCTACCGCTGCACTGATCTGCCCGTCAAGCTCACGTTCCATCCTTCTCACTCTTGCTCCAACCTGGAGATGGCAAACCACCTTTTTTGCAGTGGGGCAATTATGGATTTAATAAAATGAATAAAGTCTCGTAAACACAATTTTTTTGAATTGCTGGATTATTTGGTTAGCATGTAAACTGAGCCAACAGGTTATTTCTCAAAAATACTATGTATATATATTGACTAAACCCAGCAGAAGTCTATACCTCACAGCCTCATTTTCACTTATTTACGTTTATGTCAAGGCATTTTGGCAGGTGAGACAATAAAGAGAACTACGTTTTGCTGGCTACAATGGTGCTCATCGCTGAGACTATCGATCAACTGCAGAACATGCTGACAGAGCTGGACATCAGAAGCTCGACGATAGGCCTCAAGATGAACCACATGAAAACCAAGTTCATGTGATCTGAATATTCAACTACAGCAGGCCGAATTATGGTTAAGGGCGATGGAAGAAAAAAAAAAAAAAAAAGAGGTGGAGGAACATGAACTGGATGAAAAAGTTAAGTAAATTCTGATACAGCAGAAACTTACTAAGCTAAACACAGAATGTCTACACTTTCTGATGTGTACATATGTTAGGTTGTGGGCAGTGCACAGAACCAGTGAAATGGTGACATGTTTGGATATGCAAGTTAAAAAGTAAACAGATTATGTAACGTAATGTCATGTAATGTGTGTTTATTTGTAAAGCTCATTTATCGTGTATGGCCATACACCCAAAGCGCTTCACAATCATGAGGGGGGTCTCTCCACACCACCACCAGTGTGCAGCATCCACTTGGATGATGCGACGGCAGCCACAGGATAATGGCGCCAGTCCGCTCACCACACACAAGCTATAGGGGAGGTGGAGAGACAGTGATAGAGCCAATTCGGCGGATGAGTATTATTGGGAGGCCATGATGGGTAAGGGCCGATGGAGGGAACTTTTGGCCAGGACACTGGGGATACACCCCTACTCTTTACTTGAAGTGCCATGGGATTTTAATGACCACAGAGAGTCAGGACCTCGGTTTAACGTCTCATCTGAAAGACAGACCCTCTAGATTAGACTGTGACAGTATCCATATGAGTGAAAAAGACCACTTGAAAAGGCGCCAGGATGGTGGATTGATAAAATAATGGAAACAGTTAGAGCTACATGTATGAAGGAAGACACAATCCAAAAAAGAATAGAAGCGTGCGTGTGATCAGCAGTGCAGACATGATGCTCGACAGACTGGTTGCCCAAGGGGATTTACATTAAACATGACAGTGACTACGTTTACATGGATATCAGTAATAAATTATTTTACTTAATTTGAGTAAGACGATAATATGATTAAGGTGTTTACATGTTGGTACTGCACTTAAATTATGCCACTAAAATAAGAATACTCCACATGTCTTAATTTGATTATAACTTTAGTCAGATTAAGGCAATCAAAAAGCACTGTTTACATGGTAGACTTTTAATCAGAGTACGGTCTTATTCCTATTACAATTATTGGTGTCCATGAAACTTACTCAAGGTCTATGATATTAGAATTGCCATTTAAAGCTGAGCTATCCTTATAAAACTGTGCATTTAAATACATGTTGATGGTTGACTACAGTACATGCCCACACAAGTGAAACAAAACTCTCTGGTTTGTCTTCAGTGGGCAGCTACAATTATGAATTGCAAAGTCGACTTTTCGGTCCACGCATGTCATAGAAATGGAGATAAAAAAAGAGACTACAAAAAGAAAAATAGAAGATGTTTCACCTCAAGTATCCGAGTCTAAACTGCATTTTTAGAGGCATATGGAAATCTTTTGATCTGCTGAATGCAAATCTTTTTGCCAGCCAAATAAACAGGCCATGCGTGAAGATTTTAACAAGAGTGCAAAGAATGGCCCCTGGGTCTAATGAGTGTGCGACGGCACCAGTTCCTCTCTTCAACCCATCTGATGACTGCTCAGCCTCTGGAACATTCATCACAACGATGGGTTTCTCTGGCCCATGGTTTAATAAAGTGAAGAGGGTTCAGTTTTCAATATCTATCACATTCCTGGAAAAAATGTCATCATTCACTGCGCATACACCCCAAAATATACTCTTGAACAGAATAATCAGATAACCACAGGAAACATCCTAACATGTAAGCAAATCTCTAGCACTGGGAAGGAAGCGAGGGAGGGAGGAAGGAAGGAAGGAAGGAAGGAAGGAAGGAAGGAAGGAAGGAAGGAAGAGAGACACTCTAGCGCCTGATTCACACAGGGCTTTAGCATCAACGCTTGACTGAGGACATGTCTGAAGTTGGGGCTGATGCGATCGTCATATCAGCGTCAGCCAATGAGCTGGGAAATTTGTCTTAAGTGATCTGATTGGTTGACGTATCCGTTGGCACTTGAAAAGTTGAGAAATCGGCTACTGTCTGAGGTGGGAAATTTGCATAACGCAATCTGATTTGCTGATTCCATTGGCACCTAAAAAATTGAGAGATCCGCCGATGGATCCACAATTCAGTTCGGCAATGCTTGACATCACCCATTCAAAGTGCATGGGAAGCATTGACGCTGATGCCCCATGTGAATGGGGCGTAAGGCTAATACAGCCCATATTGTGACAAACGGCTCTTCGGTTCTTTGTATCTTTTCCCCTCCAAAAAAAAAAAAAAAAAAAGAATGTGATTTTATATGCAATATTGTTTTCTGATAAAGACATTGTACGATGTAAAGACACATAGACCAAGATCAACTACACAACATTTACTACAACTCATGTTGTGTCTAAATTTGGTGTTTTTTTGGATCTCTTTGAATATTGAATTTGTAGAAAGGAAGGAAGGAAGGAAGGAAGGAAGGAAGGAAGGAAGGAAGGAAGGAAGGAAGGAAGGAAAGAAAGAAAGAAAACTAAATAAAGACGATGACTTAAAGGTGCCATATGGTGCATTTATTTAATATGTTTAATAATTATTAATTAATATGTTAACACACTGTGATGTACTCTGAAATAAACATTTCTAATAATAAAAATAATAATACTTAATATGTCATTTTTTGTTTTTAACAAATTGAGTAGGTGCCTTGTTAAAACTTTTCAGCTGAAGTGGTGGAGATGTTCATTTTAGCTATCTCTCTTTAATCCACCAGAAAAAAAAAAAAATCCACCAAAAATATTTTGTCCTTAGTTGTGCTGTTGATGAAATGTAGGCTAAATTATAATTATACTCCACAAAAGGGACAGGCAGAGACGTATTTAGAGTTGTATTTTGAATCTGTAATGTATATGAAAACAGCCAGAAATTAACATTGCTGTTCTTTCACTCCAGAAAAATTACAGTAAGATTAATATGACACAATGCATAAACATGCAGTCTGTCTGTGCTTGTTGCCTCATTACAAACATTTGCTGCAATTTTCACAATATAAATGCTAAACTAACAAAACATACACTTAAACAGACATTATGCCTCTGTGAGGTGGCGCTGAATACATTTACAATCCGTATATCCTGCATTTTGCATCCTGACGTGCATGCAAACAGTTATTCTTCATGAACTCCTTATTGCTTAACATTGCATAGCAAACAATCTGTAGAGACATGGTGCGACTGGCTTTGGCCTATAGTCTTTGGTTTTTTGGTCTCCCTGTGTATCACATTTTCAAAATAAAAGTCCCACATAGATAGTAACTTTAATACAAGCAGATAAACTATGGTAATAGTTTGTGGTTTGGCTGCTGAACCTCGTGCAGGTTCGGCTGAAGTAGAACATGACAAAGTACATGCAAATGTTGAGTGTGTGCAAATGAATAATCCTGTGTGCAACATAACAGTCTGTGTTTTGTACTTTTAGGCTTGTTTTTTTCCAGTGTTTCCAGCTATTCCTAGATATATTAAGATTTGTATTATATGGCCCCTTTAACACCTTTAATAATTATGTGAGCTCACAAAATGAAAAAGTCATTCAGATTTGATGGATGAGAGTGAATTATAAATCTGGGTAGCACCATATTTAATTCTAGGAGTGACAATCAGATTGTGTGGGATATTAGTAACGTGTGTTTAACTGAGGTCTAGATTCCATCAGATTCCTAGAAAAACGGCAACACTTGCTGCACCTACACCTCAAAAGATGTTCCCAATGAGAAAAACATAACCAAATTACCACAGGAAACATCCTAACTGCGAGCAAACCCCTATTATATTACACATTCACAGAGCAAAACAAAACAACAAACAAAAAAAAACCCAGCAGGCCCAACATTCAGGCCAATTGTTTGGCCCCATTGTTGAAATCTTGATGGGAATCTCAGGGGTTGCTGAATAGTGATGCTACTGTGGTCTCCTGTTACTTCTCATGGTTTCTAAGTGATGGGGTCTTGGCTCATGTTCACAGGCTTCTTCTTAATGTTTAGATGCACATGATAATAACATCACCTGGGCCTCCTCTTCGTCTCTGTCCTCTAGGTCTTTGTGTAATGCTAACGCATTGAAAATAAATCAATAGCAGCTTAGAGACTGAGACTCTGATTTCTGGCTATGCCTGTAGTCCAGTGAAAGAACACAAAAAGTGGATTCACCAAAGCCCAGTAATTATGATTAAGAGCTTACCACACAAAATGGAGCAGGGGAAGAATGTTTTCAACGGTCTCATCTTTGCAACCAGGGATACAAAAGTGGACAGCAGAAAGGCTATTTGAATATATAGTTTTTGCGTGTTTTTTTTTTTTTTTATGTCTTTGTTTGAGAGCATATTTCATTGTTCTTCACAAATTTTCATGAATGGATATATATGTCTAATAGAAAAGAGAGAGTCCTGGATTAATAGGTTTAGACTTGAATCAGCAACAAAAACAACAGCAACAATGACAACAATTATTTGTAAGTAAATAATAAAAAATGGTTATGATGATGATGATGATTTTTTATAATAATTATTTTCAGGGTTTTTACCTTTAAATGTATAGGACAGTAGAGATTATTGACAGGAAAGCATGGGGAGCAGAAAGATCGGCATAGGACCATGAGGCAGGAATTGAACTCGGGTCGCCGTGAGCAACGGAGTGCATGTGTCGACGCACTAACCACTACACTAATGGCGCCGACGATGATGATGATGATGATGATGATGATGATTAAAAGTAGTAGTAATAACAATATTAATACTATTACTACTACTAATAATAATAATAATGACCTTTTTTTTGTAGTAAATTCATAAAGCTCTATATTACTGCTCACACATGTTCCAAATGAATAGCTCATTAATTTGGTTTTACCTGCACTTGCACCTCCATCTTTTCACACCAGGTGTTAAGGCAGAGCATAGATTTACCTCAAGCTGCTGCCATTAGCATGTTAGCATGCTGCTGCCATTAGCAGGAAGAGCGGGTGGGAAACAGCACATCACCACCGCAGTCACTTGTTACTCTGATAATCTGCTGTGATGGGATCGGAGCACCAATCGATGTTTCAAGATGCTTACACTTATAGACATGTGGACAAGTAGGCTAGTGAGATTAGCATCTGGCACAGCACTCACTTCACACACGAAGAGCCAAGAAACTGTCAATACAGAAGGTCTGCATGTGAAATATCATGAACAAAGCCAAACATGTTTATTATAGAATTTCAGCAAGAAAAAGCCAAATTATTTACTCAAAACGCCTTTGTTTTTCATTTATAGTGCAACACTGTAACTATTTAGGAAATGGTTGTACATGAATAATATATAATTAAGCTGAGATTGTTGTTAATTAAATTATTTTTTTTTTCTGATACAGGTTTCAAGTCAGTGACAATTTTGACTTGCTGACAAAAATACAATTCAGTATTATACCAAAATTCTGAACGTTCACATAAACTAAGGCTACATTCACACTGCAAGGCTTAGTGCTCAGATCAGATTTTTTTCTCAGATCTGATTTTTTTGCATAGCTGTTCACACTGTTATAAATGTGGCCAATATCAGATTTCCAGTGTAAACAAATCATTGTACTAAACTGACCCACGTGTGCAAAAGTACACCTCACAGCACAAAATGTCTAATTATGCACACACTGTGTATATACTGTATGAAGTGAATAAAGCACATTGTCAGATTATGATTAATATGATCATTGCTGTTATCACAGACAACAGCTGTGTTTGTGACCTGTAAATAGTGGTTTTACTTGTACTAATGTGCATTCCAGTGTTTGAAATCTAAAAGAAGTGTTTTGTGACTGAAAACACTGACAATTTGTCATTTATGACAAGAGCGCTGTAGTGAACTCATCAAGGGTTAATGATTAAAGCCGCAGATTGAACTGTGAAGGCAGGGCTCACATCTGGTTCATCGGTGTTGAAAATTATATTGTTTGCAGAGTCTGATAACCTAGCCTACTGTTAATTAATTTTAATTTGTTATAAACAACATAGGCTGTTTCCAGTCAAAACTCAAAATGAAACTGAAATGTTGCCTGCTGGCATATTGAAGGATTTTATCCTTAATGGAAAAAAAAGTTTGAAAAGAGGTTTGGTTTTGTTAATGTATTGATTATTTAAGTGAAATATAGCCATTTAAATGTAGGCTTATGTATTTAATTTTTATATATGCAATTATGGTGGTTTTTAAACCCAACTGAACAATCCTTGTTGGGGGGGTTACAGGCTAATGGTTAATGTTTGGTTAACGAGCGTCAGTTGTCAATCAAAAAAATATTCAAAATGAACAACCTTAATTTTTGGTAAAGTATTTGCCCTGTGTGCTATTATGCCATGCCGCTGAGGAGTAGACCATGTTTGCAGCACAAACCAGTACCGAACAATGATTTGTTACAATGAAACTTATGTAAAAGTCACATGAATTCCTACATACGGTGGTGGGCCTAATCACCGATAATGATGAGACGGCACCAGCCGCAATCGCAAAGGTCTACATAGGATCGTGCAAACTGCTGGCCGTGTAGTAGGAGGTGAGTTTCCCTCCCTCCAGGACATCTATACCAGGAGGTGCATGAGGAAAGCCAAGAGAATCATCAGTGACTCCAGCCACCCAAGCCATAGACTTTTCTCTCTGCTACCCTCAGGCAGACGGTTCCGCAGCATCCGGTCACGCACCAGCCGACTGAAGGAAAGTTTCTTCCCTCAGACTATCAGGCTGATGAACACTTAACACACCCCACACAAACTCTTCCCTACCCCACACTGCACACCATCAAGATGTAGCATGCACTGCACTTTAACAAATCCATACTTAAAACAATACTGCCTACGTATCGCTGTCCACATTGCCAATTTTACATTGTCTTGTTTTTTTTGTGAGTATGTTGTTGTATATTGCACTGTCTGTATTTTGCACTGTCGTTGTATTTACACTGTTTGTATTTTGCACTGTCTGGAGCCAGCACCTAAGCTTTTCACTCATCATAGCACACGTGCTGCTGATGATGTGACAATAAAAGTGATTTGATTTGATATAACAGTTCACACTGCGGTCGGTTTGCAAAACATCACATTTGTATCAGATTTAATACCACATCTGAAAGTGGCACAAATCAGAATTGAAAAGATCAGATTCCATGCGGTTTGGGTTGTTCACACAGTCATTACAAAAACAAATCTGAGTCACACGTGGACAAAAAAAAAATAGAATCAGGCCACATTTGACTGCAATGTGAATGTAGCCTATGTAAAAATAGACATGATAATTAACAGTTCTTATGTTTGTTTTTTTCTTATTTACTTTGAATATACTGCATATAAATACTTCTAGACTTTTGTTTTAATTGTGTATCCCTTATTAGACTAATTTATCATTTTAAATCTTTTAAAATCATTTTTAAAATAATTTTAAATAAAACATATTTACCATGTACATTCATGTGCAAAAAAATTCTACATCACTTTTTGCCACCATTTGTACAATTTCTTTGGAAAATATTAATCTGTACTGTAAAAAAAAAAAAAAAACTCTAGAAATCATTCACTATATTGTCTAATGTTGTGGGATCCCTCCAAATAATTGAATGTAGGTGTTCCGATTACTTCAGTGGCCACAAGTGTATGAAATCAACCACCTATGCACACAAACTGCTTCTATAAACATTTGTGAAAGAATTGGTCGCTCTCGGGAGCTCAAGGCCCAATCCCAATTCTATTTTTGTACCCTTGGCTCTTCCCCTTGGCCCTTAAAACCGAGTGTGAAGGGGAAGGGCTTAAAAATTTACCCCTAAGAAATGGGACGACATAACAGCACCTGCACACGTCATCATATGTCATCGCAATCTCTTGCTTCATATGAGGTCAGACAATCTTGCTGTAGTTATTCCAGTTGTGTTATTATTTTGTATTTATCTTCAGGAAATCACTGAAGGCAATGATATCATGTTATCATAATAATATAATGTGGCAAGATCGTAACTATACTGCGCATTTACACAGGGGCCATATTCATCTGTGTAAACACACCAAAACGACATTAACATTATAGTAGACACTTAAAAAAGCCCATTCCCAGCCACTAGACTTTTCTGACAGGGTATTTGAGTGTCATCGAGTATCAATGTTGTGGGACTACTGTACAGGAGTTATGATTATGGATAGCACAATTTAGCGTTTTTTATTTTAGCGTGTTTTTTTAAACATGGCTGTAAAACACGAACGCGGTTATGAATATATTAAAACATGTGTTTGTTTGTTGTAAAAATTCGTAATAATGACAAAAAAAAAAATACTAATTTGTGGATCTCCTTACTTCTGGGTTCAGCTACCGTGCCGTTGTGGCTTGTGTATTCTGGAAAATTTTCTTACCCCCTTGGCTTCGAGTGTGGTACTGAAAAATCTTCATTCGAAGGGCTATATTCCCCTTCCCCTTAGCCCTACGCCTTCAAGCTAATGAGAATTGGGAAGGGCTAAGGATTAGAATTGGGATTGGGCCCAAGTGTATTCAAGGGTGGTACCATGATAGGTTACCATGTGTGCAATACAGTAAGTCCAGTCAAGAAATTTCCTCTCTGCTAAAATATTTCAGATTAGAAGAACACAAGAAGAGAGATTCATGAAACAGGTTTCCATTCAAGCAGCTGCATCAAAGTCTAACAGCTCCACGTGCAATATAAAGCATGGTATGCAGCAGTGTAAATCAGACTGCCATTGGACTCTACAGCAACAGAGAAGTGTTCTCTTTAGTAGTGAATCACACTTCACTGAAAATGCAGTCTGATAGTGGAGTCTGGGTTTAGTGGTTGACAAGAGAATTGTACTTTCCTGACTGCATTGTGCTAAAAGTCTCGTTTGGTAGAGCGGGGTTAGGGTGTGGGGTTGTTTTTCAGCAGCTGGGTTTGGCTCCTTAGTTCCAAAGGAACTCTTAATGCTTCAGCATGCCAATACATTTTGGACAATTTTATGCTCCCAACTGTTTGGGAACAGTGGATGACCCTGTCCTCTTCCATCATGATTGCACACCAGTGCTCAAAAGCAAGTTCCAAAAACACATGGATGATCATGGATGGCCTGCACAGAGCCCTGAACCCAACCGATATAACTTCAAGCCTACTAGTTTAACAGGAATAGTCAGAAATTATCATGAATAGACTCAAAAACATTTTGGAAAGCATTCCCAGAAGAGTTGGAGCTGTTATATCTGCAAAGGATGTGCCAACTCCACTTTAAACTTGGGACAAAAGAAAGCTTGGGACATCATTAAAGTTATTGCGTACAAAAAGGCAGATATCCTAAAAACTCTGGCAGTATAGTGTATATTGGTTGGGCTTTAGCAGTGTATTTGCAGAAATATTGGTCTACAAAATTGGTCTTGATTACATTTGTACTTACAACACAAATAATATTTCACTACAACTGAAGAATTTCTATTATGAAAAAGAGCTTGAGACCAAACCATAGATTGTATAAAAACATAGACGCAGTGTCCTAGATGTCACCCAGGGAAATGTGCTTGGTTGTATACTATATCAATGTATAGTAATCAGATGTGTTTACTGAGTTTGGTCTTTTAGAAACACTGTTTTAATGCATTGAGCAACTAAGCATTTTTCTTATGGTGTTTTTTTTTTTTTTTAGAGGAAAATGTTAATTACTCCCAAATACTTCAGATGATTGTTCTATAGCCTACAGCTAATCAATCTGTCATAATCAGGAATGCATTCAATTTCTAATAAAATTATATTATATATTATTATATAGGAACATGGAAAAATGGAGGCCAGGCTAGAATGGTTTGTGATTACAATTAAGTGCATAGCATGCCATATTATCTGATAATTGTTAGAAATAATCCCAAAAGGTAGGGCTGGACAATAATTCGATATCAATATATATCGCGATAGAATTTTTTTCAATAACGATGATATGATTTTTGAACCCATTTCCGATATTTCGATATAAATTTGCATATATATAAATATATATATTATTATTTATATAAGATCTTATACATGCATCACTTGTCACTGAATGACGTTCAGTGCTCAGCCGTCAGAAAGAGCGTGATCTGATCTCACTGACGTGATGACGAACAACACAGACACGCTGCCAGCGCTCAGCACAGCAGTTGGTTTAAGCTGCGCCGCAGAAAGTTTTAGCTACAAAATGAGTGCTCTGAATACAGATGCGAATGAACAAGCTTCCACAAGTAAGAATGCAGACGAAATAGTTGATAAGAAAGGAAAGACTAATGCAGTGGTGTAGAACTGGTTCAGTTCAGTAAAGTTAGTAACAGATTCGCAGATTCGTCTTTTCCGGATCAATAACTCATGACCGAAACATTGTTCCTACACAAATAGCACCTTTTTTCAACTGTCGCAATGTATACAACCACCTACAACCTTATTTTCCTAAAAATGAGCTTTCCTACGCGCTGGACGCATTATATTGATCTCTATGCGCAGGCGGCAAAGAGACCGATCCTTAGGGACCGTCTACAAAGAGCAAAACGCAAAAACCAATACTACAAAAGCTGTCAATAACTTCCCTCTAACTCATTATACTGCCATCAAACTCAGATCACACGTCACTGCTGTCCTGCTGGTTAGACTACAACACTTATTTTTCTAAAAAACCATTTTGCATATTTTTTATGAATTTTTATTATGAAAAATATTCAATAACTGTACTGTAAATCACTGTACTCTCACCAAATTCAGTTCACACATCACTGCTGTGCTGCTGGTTATACTACAACAATTATTTTTCTAAAAAACTATTTTGCATTTTTAGTTTTATTTGATAGTTTATTTCACATTTCTTGTTTGAATAGGCTAAATACAAATAAAAAGTGAACAATTTTTTTTTGTACTGTTTTTATTTAAAAAAAAAAAGTTATGAGTCTGGAGGTATTATCGACTTTGCAAACTCACTTTGCAGACATTTGTAGGTACAGACATCCATTGTGTGCGTTCTTGGGAGTTTTTCCTTTCTTTTTAATATTGTCCATATCGATATCGGAATTATATCGTATCGACCGAAATAAAAAAATATATCGTGATATAAATTTTTGCCATATCGTCCAGCCCTACCAAAAGGCAATCGACTATGTAAATCCACATTAAACAAAAGCATAAATACGACAGTGACATGATGGTAAGCAGCAGAGACTTGTCACTCAAGTCACCCTTAATTATGCAGGATTTTAATGTTAAATATAGATAAAACGGATGAGTTATATTAAAAATAAATAAATAAAAAAAATCCCACCCCCAGTGTTGTCATGAATGGTAATGTTAGCTATATAGACCAACACAATTTTTGTAACAGACTGTAAACAACATTTTTTCCACTGTAAAGTTGGCCATATTAACATGGCAACCATTAAGGATGTGTTAGCTTCTAGAGCCAGCCCCCAGTGGCTAGTCAATGAATTGCAATTTCAGTTACTTCCGTATTAGCTTCATGAGGGAGAGTGTGAGATTGCTGCTTGAACCAAATGCATAGACTTTTCAAAACATAGAACTTGTAAAATAATAAAAATATGTCAACAGTTGAGTGTATCATGAATGTAAACAAATGTAAAGATAGACCGGTTGGCAAGCAGT
>LR812529.1:17938247-17983247 GCA_903798195.1 Danio kyathit | reverse complement strand
CTCATGTTTTTTTGTACAAAACTTATCAGTGAACTATGAGGGCAAAAAAATAAAATTAATAAAATAAAATCGCTCAATCGTAATCTAGTTAAAATGTTCAGTTATTTGAGATGTAGATTTAAGGCCAAATCACCCAGCCCTAAGTTTAACATTTTTTAAAAATCCATTTATCTAATCAGGTCTGGCAGGAGAACTTTTAGCTTAGTTTAGCACTGATCATTGAATTGGAATGGACCATAAGCATCTTGCTATAAAAAAATTAATTAATAAAATAATGTGCTTTGATAATTTTCCTATTTAAAGCTTCAAATCAAATAAAATCAAATCACTTTTATTGTCACATCATCAGCAGCACGTGTGCTATGATGAGTGAAAAGCTTAGGTGCTGGCTCCAGACAGTGCAAAATACAGATAGTGCAAATACAACGACAGTGCAAAATACAGACAGTGCAAAATAAAGCCAGTGCAAAATACAACAACATACTCACAAAAAAAACAAGACAATGTAAAATTAGCAATGTTGACAGCGATACGTACGATGGAAAGGTGTACACATAGTTGTAGGCAGTATTGTTTTAAGTATGGATTTGTTAAAGTGCAGCCTATAATCATGTTAAACTAATCTAAAAGTGATTCTGCCAGATCCAGAAACCAGCTGAGTTGATTACACAATTGTAAAAGTCTTTAACTCTATGAGAGTTGTAAAATATTATGTTTACAATAAAACCTTTCCTGATCATTCTTTGTTATTGTTGTGTTTCTTTATAGAAATGTCATGATGTAGCAATCAAAAAGCAATGATAGATTGCAGTTGGAAGGAAGGAAGGAAGGAAGGAACGGATGGAGGAAGGAAGGAAGGAAGGAAGGAAAGAAGGAATGAACGAATGAAAGAAGAAACAAACGAACAAAGAAACGAAGGAAGGAACAAACGAATGAAAGAACTGAAAGGATTGAAACCAAACAAGGTTGAGTACATGATCACTTTAAAGTGAACTATGGGAGGAAGGATAGAACAAATAAACGGACGGACAAACAAATGAAGGAATGAACGAATGAAAGAAGAAACAAACGAACAAGAAACGAAGGAAGGAACAAACGAAAGAAAGAACTGATAGGTTAAAACCAAACAAGGTTCAGTACATGATCATTTTGGAGTAACCTATGTGAGGAAGGAAGGAACAGGCGGACGAACGAAGGAATGAAAAAACGAACGAAGGAACGAACAAACGAATGAACTAAAGAACTGAAAGGTTTGAAACCAAACAAGGTTTAGTACATGGTCATTTTGGAGTAAACTATGGGAGGAAGGAAAGAAGGAACAAACAAACCAACTAAAGAACAGAGGTTTACTAAAGAAGGAACAAATGAAGGAACGAACGAAAGAACTGAAAGGTTTAAAACCAAACAAAGTTCAGTACATGATCATTTTGGAGTGAACTATCCCTTTATCTCATCAAAGAAACAACCAAATACATGCTTGAATGGAACAAAAAATATTGTCGAAACCATTAACATGCATGTTTCTGCAGACAAATGTGTCTTATCCATAATTCTAGAGGAAAAAAGAGCCAGCGCTTTCTTTTCTGAGGCAGCCTTCCGTTTCAGAGATGGCTTGAAGATAAAAAAGATGGCATGAATTCAGAGCAGTATGGATTCACTTTGTAGTTCAGTGACGACTGTAGAGGTAACTTAAAACAGTGGCCTGCCCTGTCACCTCAGTCCTTTCCCTTTCCATCCTGCACTCATAGATCTTTTCTTTCACGCTTCACTAGACTGCCTGGCCCCCTCAAAACTAATATCAAAACCCTCTGAATTAATCACTTCCCTCAGTCTTTGCTTTATAATGAGTCTCTTTGGGAATTATAAACTGAGTTGTATTAGGTCTCAGATATGTTCTTCTCGTTCATTGTGTTCCTCTGCAACAACTGAAACCGTCTTCTGAATGTCAATAACAATGAATTATATATATGGAGGACACTTGAAATTTCCTAACAGCGGTGCAATGCATTGTATATATTTGATAGATGACCAAATGTTTGAAGTATTGCTGATTGATGAATTACATTAACATTTAGTCATTTAGTAGATGCTTTTATCCAAAGTGATTTACAAATGAGCATATTGAGCAATCTGTCTTGCAAGAAAACAATATTTGTAAAACAATGTCAAGGTTAAATGATTACCTGAGTAGGTTTGTCTTAAACACCTTAAGGCTTATTGGAAATACAGTGGGTACGGAAAATATTCAGACTCCCTTAAATTGTTCATTCTTTGTTATATTGCAGATATTTGCATTTAAGTTTTGTTTCCTCGTTAATGGAAACACAGCACTCAATATTGACAGAAAAACACAGAATTGTTGACATTTTTGCAGATGTATTAAAAAAGAAAAACTGAAATAATACATGGTCCAAAGTATTCAGATGCTTTGCTGTAATACTCATAGGTTTAACTCAGGTGCTGTCCATTTCTTCTGATCATCCTTGAGATAGTTCTACACTTTCATTTGAGTCCAGCTGTGTTTGATTATACTGATTGGACTTGATTAGGAAAGTCACACACCTGTCTATAAAAGACCTTACAGCTCACAATGCATGTCAGAGCAAATAACAATTATGAGGTCAAAGGAACTGCCTGAAGAGCTCAGAGACAGAATTGTGACAAGGCACAGATCTGGCCAAGGTTACAGGCCATAAAAGATTGGTGAGAGAGGTAAAGAAGAACCCAAAGATCACTGTGGCTGAGCTCCAGAGATGCAGTCAGGAGAAAGTTGTAGAAAGTCAATGATCACTGCAGCCCTCCACAAGTCAGGGCTTTATGGCAGAGTGGCCCAACACATGAAAGCCTGCATTGAGTCTCTGGTCTGATGAGACCAACATAGAACTTTTTGGCCTTTCTAAGCGGCATGTGTGAAGACCAGGCACTGCTCATCACCTGTCCAATAGAGTCCCAAGAGTGAAGCGTGGTGATGGCAGCATCATGCTGTGGGGGTGTTTTTCAGCCGCAGGCACAGGACGAATGGTTGCAATAGAGTGAATATCCTGGATGAAAACCTACTCCAGAGTGCTCAGGACCTCACACTGGGTCGAAGGTTTACCTTTCCAACAAGACAATGACCCTAAGCACACAGCTAAAATAATGAAGGAGTGGCTTCACAACAACTTCGTTACTGTTCTTGAATGGCCCAGCCAGAGCCCTGACTTAAACTCAATTGAGCATCTCTGGAGAGACCTAAAAATGGCTGTCCACCAACGTTTACCATCCAACTTGACAGAACTGGAGAGAATCTGCAAAGAGGAATGGTAGAGGATAGCCAAATCTAGTAAACAATTGTTGCATCTTTCCCAAAAAGACTGATGGCTGTATCAAAAGGGTGCTTCTACTAAAAACTGAGCAAAGGGTCTGAATACTTAAGACCATGTGAGATTTCAATTTTTCTTTTTTTATTAAATCTGCAAAAATGTCAACGATTGTGTGTTTTTTCTGTCAATATGAGGTGCTGTGTGTACATTGAGGAAGAAACATGAATTAAACTAATTTTAGAAAATAGCAGCATATAACAAAGGGGGAAAAAATTAAGGGGGTCTGAATATTTTCCATACCCACTGTATGTGTCCCAGCCTACATTTTTGTGAATTGACAATACATACAACATGCAAACAAGTTTGGGCACCCCTCTGTGGCTGCATAGTAATGTGCAGTGAAATGCCATTCTGTTTCTAGAGAAAGCTAGATAATGCCATGTTTTTTTAGACAGAAATAAATAGTGTAGCAGTATTAAGTGTAAAATTAAATTGAAAATTAAAAATAGGCTGTGCAAAAGTTTGGGCACCCTTTCTTTTGTGTGGATTTCAAAACCTCTAGTCACGTATTGCTGATTGATAACACCACACAATTGATTTGAGTGATTCAGTGAACCTTAACAATGCCAACACAGGTGCAACCAATCATGACAAAAGATATTTAAGAAAGCTGATTGCTAGTGTTGCTTCTCCTTATTGTCAACCTGAAAGTAACAACATGGAAACCTCAAAAGAACTTCCTAATGACCTAAAACTAGGATAATTCACCAACATGAATTAGGAGAAGGGTGCTAAAACATATCACAAAGGTTTAAAGGCCCCAAGGTTTAAATCTTCCGTCAGAAATATACAAAAAAAAAAAAAAAAAAAATGGAAGGCCACAGGAACAGTTCTTGTGTAGGAAAGATGAGCTAGACTAAGAAAAATATCTGAAGGGCAAAGGTGAAGAATGGTTAGAATGGTCACAGACAAACCACACACCACCTCCAAAGAGCTCCAGGAACATCTTGCTGCTAACAATGCCATTGTAGATCATTGTAGGTCACAATCCAGCAAACTCTTCACAAAGAACATCTCAATAGAAGGTGATGCAGAAGACTTTTCAGCATTCTGCCAACAATAGTCGTTTGGGGTATGCAAAGGCTTATCTGGACAAGCCTGAATCATTTTGGAAAAAATATACTGTGGACAGATGCCACAACCATAGGCGGTTGCACGGCAGAAATAGAATACAGCATTTCAGGAGGAGAACATGCTCCCTACTGTAAACTATGGTGGAGGGTCCATCATGCTGTGGAGATGTGTGGCAGGCATAGGTACTGGAAACCTTGTCAGAGTTGAAGGTTGCATGAATTCCACCCAGTATCAGCAGATTCTTAAGAACAATGCTCAGGAATCAGTCAAGAGGCAGAAGTTACTCCAGGGTTGGATGTTTCAGTAGGACAATGACCCAAAGCAAAGCTCCAGATCTATGAAAGATTTCATGCTCAGACATAATACAATGTTCTAGAATGCTCATCCCAGTTTCCAGACTTGAACATCATCGAAAATCTATGGAATGATTTGAAAAGGAATTGAAACCCATCAAACCTGACTTAACTGAAAATTTTTGCAAGGAAGAATGGTCCAAAATGCCTTCAGCAAGACTTCAGGGACTTATTCTTGACAATAAAAGGTGTCTACAGGCTGTTGTTTCAGCAAAAGGTGGCTAAAAATATTTGTCATTATTCTGTTGGGGTGCCAAAATATTTGCACTGTTTTTGTATGTTTTTGTTATGACTTAAATTGTATTGCATCTGTTGATTAAATAAATGAATAATAAATGAACTGAAACAGTTTTTTCCCCCTATAGGTTATAAAATACATCCAAATAAAATAGCTGATTTGAACAGCCAGCAGTTATGAATTATCAGGGGCGTCCAAACTTTTGCATAAAACCGTTTATATTTTTCATGCAGTTCTTTTGCACAACAAAGAAATACCATAAAACACTTTAACAAATTCCATAATTTGTATCACCTTTCTGTCTCCATATGGACAGCTTTTCTGCAGTTTCTACTTAAAATGAGCAGTAACTAGCAGTATGACACCAACAACTGGTATGGTCAGTTTACCAGATGAGAGATAAAGCCAATGTAAAATCAGAGTAAAACAATGTGGTCGCAGTGCTCTTTTCTCTTACATTTGCTATAAAAAAACCTAAAGTTTGTGTTTAGAGAAAGAGTATAGATCAGTGGTTCATGTGGTTATCTGTACAACAAGTCCTGCCTTCTTTTGGAGATGTACAAGAAGGATGTGTTTCTAAAGCATATTTCAAAATGTAACAAAAAGTAAAGTATTTCAAATTTGTTAAAATGTACACAGTGTCCTCTAGTGGATTTGTCATTTGAAAAGTACAATGAAATTAAACTATTGTAACTTATTTTACATTTCACAAAAATGTAGGCTGAGGCACATATTTTCAATATAAATATTGATTAATCAGCAGATTGTGATTGAGATAACTGTGTGATAATTGCACAATTTAAACTTCAATAATTGTCCATTAAAAAGACAAAATAAGAGAAACACAAACAAATAGTTAATAATCACACTATAATGTATTGTATTATAATTTAAGCAGTCAATTGAGAGCGCGTACTGTATATAGTATTACTATTTAATATTCTGATGTGATAATAATCAATATAACCCTTATAGTTTTTTTTTTTCCATGTCTATTGTGTTTTTCTGAAACAACTGACAGCAACAGCAGTCCGCAACACTCTTCTGAATGTCAATAACAATGAATTATATATATGGAGGACACTTGACATTTCCTAACAGCAGTGTAATGCATTGTAAATAATTGATAGATGACCAAATGTTTGAAGTATTGCTGATTGATGAATTACATTAACATTTAGTCATTTAGTAGATGCTTTTATCCAAAGTGATTTACAAATGAGCATATTGAGCAATCTGTCAAGAGTGAAAACAATATTTGGAGAACACAATGCCAAGTTTCATCTTTTACCTGGCTTAGGAGTTGAAGCAATTTATTGTAGGTCTATTGCAATTGTTGAAGCTTGGTTAAGAAAAAAAAAACTGTGGAGTTTGAAATGCAATCATATTTTATAATGTGAATATGGGAATAACAAAACATTCAAAAGTAAGGTTTGAGGATATATATTATATTATATTATATTATATTATATTATAAACACTATACAATAAGGTTGTATTACCTAATGTTTTGTTCATCAGTTTTATTCATCTTTGTTAACATTAGTTAATGGAAATAAAGTGGTTCATTGTTAGTTCATGTCAACTAAGTGCATTAACTAATGTTAACAAGCATGCATTTGAATTTTAATAATGCAGTAGTAAATGTTGAATTATAAATAATAATAAATATTGTACTAGTATTGTCCATTATTAGTTCATGTTAGCAGATACACAAAGTAGATTCAGACAAAGGGACACTAGAAACTCCCCAGTTAATGCAAATGCTTCCCCATTACCTAACATTAATACCATTAACTAATAAAACTATTGTAAACTGTGACTATTCTATTCTATGTTAGTAACACTTTACAATAAGGTTGTAATATTTATTGTTTTATTCATCAGTTTTTATTCATCTTTGTTAACATTACTTAATGGAAATAAAGTGGTTCATTGTTAGTTCATGTCAACTAAGTACATTAACTATTGTTAATGTGCATGCATTTGGATTGTATTAATGCATTAGTAAATGTTGAACTATGAATAATAAAAGCTGTACAAGTATTGTGCATTATCAGTTCATGTTAGTAAACACAATGTAGATTCAGACAAGGGGAGACAAAATTCCCCCATTAATGCAAATGCTTCCCCATTAACTAACATTAATAAAACTGTAATGTAAACTAACCATTATATTATTTTATATTATATTATGTTATATTATATTATATTATATTATATTATAACACTTTACAATAAGGTTGTATTACTTAATGATTTACAGTGCATCCGGAAAGTATTCATAGCGCTTCACTTTTTCCAAATGTTTTTGTTACAGCCTTATTACAAAATGGATTAAATTCATTGATTTCCTCAAAATTCTACACACAATACCCCAATGACAATGTGATTATTATTTTTTTTTTAAATTGTTGAAAATTTATTACAAATAAAAAAAACTGAAAAATCACATGTACATAAGTATTCAGTCTTTGCTCAATACTTTGTTGATGCACCTTTGGCAGCAATTACAGCCTCAAGTCTTTTTGAATCTGATGCCACAAGATTGGCACGCCTGTCTTTGGGAATTTTTGCCCATTCCTCTTTGCAGTACCCCTTAAGCTCTATCAGCTTGGATGGAAAGCGATGGTGCACAGCCATTTTTAGATCTCTCCAGAGATGTTCAATAGGATTTATGTCTGGGCTCTGCCTGGGCCACTCAAGGACATTCACCGAGTTGTTGTGAAGCCACTCCATTGATATTTTGGTGGTGTGCTTTGGGTCATTGTCCTGCTGGAAGATGAACCATCGCCCCAGTCTGAGGTCAAGAGAACTCTGAAGCAGGTTTTCATTCAGGATGTCTCTGTACATTGCTGCATTCACTCCAAAGAGTTCAATTTTAGTCTCATCAGACCAGAGAATTTTGTCTTATGGTCAGAGTCCTTCAGATGCCAACCATACAGGCCTGATTGGTGGACTGCTGCACATATGGTTGTCCTTCTGTAAAGTTCTCCTCTCTCCAAAGAGGAACGCTGGTGCTCAGACAGAGTGACCACAGAGTAATTGATCACCTCCCTGACTAAGGCCCTTCTCCTCCGGTCACTCAGATTAGATGGCCGGCCAGCTCTAGGAAGAGTCCTGGTGGTTACAAACATCTTCCACCAACAGATGATGGGAGCTTCACGGCAAAGGCTGTGAATACTTATGTACAAGTGATTTTTAGATTTGTTTTATTTTTAATAAATTTGCAACAATTTCAAAAAATCTTTTTTTACATTGTCATTATGGGGTATTGTGTGTAGAATTTTGAGGAAATAAATGAATTTAATCAATTTTGGAATAAGGCTGTAACAAAAAAAAAAGTGAAAAAAGTGAAGCGCTATGAATACTTTCCGGATGCACTGTATTCATCAGTTTTTATCTTTGTTAACATTAGTTAATGGAAATAAAGTGGTTCATTGTTAGTTCATGTTAACTAAGTGCATTACCTAAAGTTAACAAGAATGCATTTGGATTTTAATTATGTATTAGTAAATGTTGAACTATGGATAATAAATATTGTAAAAGTACTGTCCATTATTAGTTTGTGTTAGTAAATACATAAAGCAGATTCAGATAAGGAGAGACAATAGAAACTCCCCCATTAATGCAAATGCTTCCCCATTAACTAACATTAATGAAACTGTATTGTTAGTGTAAGTTGACATGTAATTGCAAAGTTTCTTATAGTCAGTTAAATGTCTGTTGAAGGACTGTTAAATGTCAGTGTCAACAGATATTAAGTAGACAGTCTACTAATACTCAAATGGACCATCAAAATAAAGTGTTACCGAACTTAGATGGGCGTTGGATGTTTCCCCAATAAATTATCAGTATTAGTGCAACACATTGTAAAACCATTGCACGCTATATCACATTATATCACTAAATAACATTATATATAATAATGTTAAGATGCATTCAATTTATTTAACAACTTTTAAAAAAAATTATCTTCTGAATTATCTACTAGTCCAACAGTAAGATATTAACTATGGTGACGTATGAGCAAGCATTGAAACATAATAGAACAAAATATCTTACAAGTTATGAGCATGATTTGCAACATTATCAAGAAGCTTTAATCTGCAGACTGAATGTTATGAGACTTGACCTTTACTGTTAAATCCTATTATCAGTTTTATTATTCACACCATGTCTCAACATTGCACCTGCATTTTCCTCAGCTTTGAAAAAAACATTCGTATGACCTTACTATTAAAATTATGACATGCTATCATCTGCTCCCAAAAGAAACAACAGCCTTCGAATCGATTTGACAAACGACACCTGCAAATGTCAAAATGAGGAAAAAATGATCTGCAACGTGCACACAAAAACATAATAAAACAAAATAAAATAAACATCACACCATGCTCTCTAGACTTTCCCTTAACCTACTGACGTCAATAACACATATTTCCCCTTGTTTTCTCTCTTTCAGAGGAGCAAGGATGTGCAATACTTCATTAATCCTAGCCGCTATCTGGGGAGAGTGACTTGTAAATGGTAAGCAACATTATCAATCACAAGATGGAAGCTTGTGATTCATCACAATGCGTTTCCATTAAAAAGCCCCATGAGAACATCTTTTCTGTCCTGCATTTTTCTCGATCAATACCTGCGGCACGGATGGGCTTCTGCGCAGCTCTGCAAAGATGCATTAAGGCATGTTTAGATGTGTAATGAAAAGTGAAAAAAAAGAATAATAATTCACTCTTACAGAACTTCTTTGAAAAGCAGACACAAATACAGAAACACTGATCAATAGGATACTTTTCTAAGAGTTCTCTAATGAAAAGTGCATACTGAAGTAAATCAACACCAGCCTGGATTTCCTTAGCTTCTATACAAAATATGAAAAGTTGAATAGGGCTTTTTTAATATAGTTCATTTTAAATGAAAATGTAGAATTAACAGTGTACGGCTATTGGAAATTCATTGTTTGTGTAATTCTGCTTGTCTGTATTTTGGTGGCCCAGACAGACTACTTATAATTTTACAATTTTTACATCAGAGGGAATTTTTCATCATGAAATCATGTTTTCAATTAAATCATATGGCCAGTAGGTGCCAATAATTAACCATTTTTATAGGTGAATTAGTTAATTATATTTATATTAGGGTTGTCAAAATTAGCTTGTTAACGCACTCCATTAATTTGAAATATTTAACGGGTTAAAAAAAAAATTAACGCAATTAACGAAGTTGCAGTTTTTTTTATTTCCTGTAGTGGCCGTTGTCTGTTTAACGTGCAAAGTAATATGGATAAGACCAATCACTTTTAGAAAGTTTCAGTATAAAAGTAATCTCGCATCACCAGGCTATCCAGCATTTCCTCCAGAGTTTCATGCAATTTTGGGTGTTTCATTTTTAATCTTTAGACTTTACCTGCAGTTCAGCAGTTCACTTTCTTTCAGCAACATATTGTTCATGCCTCGTGACAATTATTGGATGAAAATATAAAGGACTGCTGGATGAGTGCTGTTTTAATAGAATGTGATACCGCATGGTGAACGGAAAGAAAAATCTCCGCATTTCGGGACTCGGGTGGTCCTTTAAGGTAATCAAAGATCGCTGCTTACATGGTAGACTCTTAATCAGAGTATTATCTTAATCATAAAATCGGAGTATTGGTGTCCATGTAAATGTACTCACTGAAAGTGTCAGATGATGTAGCAAGCTGTCAAAGACAGCCCATTCCTCTGCCTATAAGTTGATTCCGTGTGGCCTCAAAAAGTTTTAAGTTTGACGTGTTTCCCCCCTGCACACAACTTTTGTAAAGCATCTGCTTCACATTGCTGTGTCAGAATCCTTTCTTGTAAAATACAGCCATACTTTAGAATGCTTAGTTTAAGCAAATTTGATGAACGCGATCGTGCGTGTTGATGAGGAGGTCTGACATCGCTGACTGTGTCCAAAGAAGTCTCTTTAAGGCATTCTATATGTATTCTATAGTCTTTGCTGTGTCCGTATCTCTATCCCTAAGCTGTTTAAAATTAAATGTTTAGAGATCGTGTGACCAAAGTCCCTGTATGAAGTCTATAGTCTTTGGTACGTGCCTTTGATGTACCCCATGGCCACATTGTCCCCCGATAACATCAATAGACTGGACTGTCTTAGCAACTGGCTAAATGTTAAGAAGGACTAAGCAAGTTTCTACTTCATAATTAATGTAATTAACTCGCAATACAACTTTACAATGAGTACAAATGTTTGTATTCAATACTTTATTAATATAATAATTTTCCATATTTGCAATGCCTGTATTTTGGATTTTTTTGTAGTCCACATAGATATAGATTATCTTTTTTTTTTTTTTTGATTCTCTGGAACATAATTAAAATTAAATTGTAAGCACTTCTCTCTTTGTGTCGTGTCCTTCAGAAGCCCAAATACAGTAACAGAAGAAGCTGTGTGAAATAGCAGTGTTTGGACGGCATATTAGCTTTCTCTGCTATTACATTAAAGCACCTCTGGCCATGCCCTATTCGCTGAGCATGGTGAATGCGTGTAACCTGAAGCGTTTGTGATCTGTATTTTTTGTAGTCCCCGAACTTCATTCGCTGTAGGCCTTGCCAAGCTATCTATAAAAGCCAATGTCTCCCTTTGAATTGAACTTTGAGTGCATTTTATTCAGAGATGTTTGTTCACACAGCTACATTTCACATCTACTAAAGTTTAAAATATGATATTTGTCAAATCCCCGGCTCGTTCCTGCTCACCCAATCCACGCTCACTATCACAAACCACCTCCATCCAATCTCGTGAACTCTCACCAGCCTTCTAATGGTTTGCACCTGTTCCCCATTATCAAGGACACTATATAAACTCACCTTATCCTTTCATTCCTCGGCCAGTATTGAAGTCAGATGGTTGTCCTCTTCCACGCTCCATCTTCTCCTCTTCTTCCATGGATGTTCCTTATGAGTCTTTGAATTCTTCACACTGATAAAGGGAAGTGATATTACTTATCTGATATTCACCCAAAGATCTGTATTCACTCACATGAACTGTATGCCTTATCCTCACCAACGGATGGTTGTTTACAATGCTTCACGATCCTTGTCACTGTGAATAAGGAGTGCTAACACTTGTGTTGTGTTTACCTGAAGATCTACGAACTACTAGATGAACTGTGTGTGTCTATATACTCACCTGCTGTGTCCACAGCGAGCGAACCACTAGCGAGCTGGATAACATCCACTGTTGACACCCTCAGTGCCGTGAGCGAAGATCACTAGTGCACACAAATCAGTCTGCTTAACTTCCTGTGTAATTATTGACTTTACGTTGAATAAATATTGTGAAAAGATAACCATCTCCGTCTTCCTTGTCTACCAGCATGACAGAATATCGGCCCTAACGAAAACATGGAAGCTAGCGCTGCGCTAACCGGAAGTGCACCGAATCCATTCGCTGGTATGGTCCACACCATGCGTCAGATGTTGCCTTCCACGCCCTTGAGCGCTACCTCCAACCCAGTAGTCACCGCCAGTACTCCCCTAGCTTAACCCATGAACTATTCCAGCGGACCACGCACCTGCAATGGATTCTCCTACAATGTTCCTCGTACATAGAAGCCAACGCTGTACAATTTCCTAACGAAATTTCGAAAATTGCCTTTATTATTTCCCTACGTTCAGGTCGAGCTTTACAGTGGGCAGATGCCTTGTGGAGTACTCACAGCCTGGTGTTGACCACGACTCAAACTTTTGTAGCTCTTCTCAAAGAGGTATTTTCTGTTCCACTCACCATCCATGAGTACACTCTACAGTTCAGAACACTTGCCGCTAGCAGTGGGTGGAATCCTGTTGCCCTCCTAGCGGTGTATCGAAAAGGACTGAAGCCTCATATACGAAAGCAAATGGTTATTTATGATGATAATGCTAATCTTGAAGACAACACTTATCTGCCCTTTTTCCCTTCCATCTGATAACCCCATATTACCTCCCAGATCTCCACCACCAACACAGAATACAGAGGAACCAATGATTACAGATGCATACCGCCTAGAATTCTCTGAACATCAACGACGCATCCGTGAACAGCTCTGTCTGTGCCGTGGAGAATCAACTCACCTCATCCTGTCCTATTCGCCCACCTCGCCTAATGGTGAGTAAGGTTCTACTCACTCCCTCAGTATCTCATATACCATATATGCAAGCCAAGTTAACCATAAATTCCCAAACTCTCCCCATACATGTGCTGGTTGATTCGGGAGCTGCTGGTAACTTAATCTCGTCCAACTTCATCTCTCAACATCGCATTCCCTCCGTCCGAAATGAGATCCAATACCAGATAACTACAATTCAAAGTTCACCATTAGGTGATGGCAAAATCACCCGACGTATCAGAAGTGTTACTCTCATCTCACCACTTGATCACTACGAAAAACTTACCCTGCTGATCCTACCTCGTGCCAATGTTGATGTCATCTTGGGTCGACCGTGGCTTAAACAGCATCAACCCCACATCAACTGGGATACAGGTGAGATTCTAGGATGGAGTACCGCCTGTGTAAGCCACGGTCATATCACTCCCTCTACCGGTCATTCTGAAAATTCCACTCCATTATCCATTCACGCCACCACTATTGAAGATTCTCACTCATCCTCCCGTTTCACCATTCCCTCCGTATACCACTCATTCTCAGATGTATTCAGCAAGGAACAGGCCACCCAGTTACCCCCTCATCGATCCTGGGATTGTAGCATCGACGTGCTGCCTAACGCTAAGTTACCGCATGGAAGAATTTACCCTCTTTTCCGTCCTGAGCACGAGGCGATTAACACCTAAATCAACGAGGCTCTCCAACAGGGGTTCATCAGACCATCCACATCTCCCGCAGCATCAAGCTTCTTCTTCGTGTCCAAAAAAGATGGAGGATTACGGCCCTGCATAGACTATAGAGTAATGAATTCTGCTACTGTAAAGTTTGCCTACCCGTTGCCACTAGTTCTCGCTGCTTCGGAGGAGTTAAGGAAAGCACGCATCTTCAGCAAACTCTTTGCAGTGCCTGTAATTTATTTTGGATATGCAAGGGGGACGAATGGAAGACTGCTTTTGTTACCAATGCTGTTTCCAACTGGGAACCTCCTAAGACCATTAAGGAGCTGCAGCGTTTCTTAGGCTTTGCCAACTTCTACAGACGATTCACCAAAAACTACAGTATCCATTCCGCTCCACTAAATTCTCTCCTCAAAAGCGGATGACGCACTCTTTCCTGGACCCCTGAAGCACACCGTGCCTTTGGAGAACTGAAAAACATGTTTGTCATCAGGAACCTTCCTTACCCTTCATCGTGGCGGTGGATGCTGCTGACACCGGGGTAGGTGCCGTACTCTCCCAATGTCAACCAGTAAGTTAAGGGTTGCTCGGTCTGTGCCATCACTACAACTCCACGCCGCCTGCCTGAAGGTAAACTGCAGTCATTACCCATTCCCTGCTGACCCTGGACTAATCTGGGAATCAACTTTGCCGCTGATTTGCCTCCATCACAAGGGTATACCATCATTCTTGTAGTAATAGATCGATTTTCAAAGTCTTGTAAACGAATCCCTCTGAAAGGTCTTCCAGCAGCTCTGGAAACAGCAGAAGCCCTTTTCCAACACGTCTTCAGAAACTATGGGCTTCCAGAGGATATTGTGTCAGACAGAGGACCCCAATTCATCTCCAGGGTCTGGTGGGTGTTCTTCCGTCTTCTGGGTACTACCATCAGCCTGTCATCTGGTTACCACCCGCAGACGAACGGTCAGATCATAAAATCCAAGAAATTTCTGGAGCCAGTATCTACCGTGGGCTGAGAATGCACAAAAATTCACTTCGTCAAACCTCTACTGGTCTAACCCCCTTCCAATGTGTCCTAGGTTATCAGCTATCCCTATTTTCCTGGAGGGGGGAAACATCGGAAGTGTCCGCAGTGGATCACTGGTTCCAAGAGAACGAAAGGGTATGGGACTCAGCTCTTGTCCATCTTCAGCTGGCAGTGCAGAGGTATAAGACTCATGCAAATAGTCACCGCCTACCGAATCCTACTTACCAACCAGTGGACAAGGTTTGGCTATAAACCAGAGACATCCGCCTCCACCTGCCCGACAGAAAGCTGAGTCCTCGCTACCTGGGACCATTCACCATACACTCCCAGATAAACCCTGACCCCTACCATCTTAACCTGCCACCTCACTACAGAATTTCACCATCTTTCCATGTGTCACTCCTCAAACCCCTCACTGACCCCGTTTCTCCTCCTTCCACAGAACCGGAACGACCCCCACCCCCACCCAACCAAACGGAGATCGTTGGCGACAACATCTACCAAGTAAAAGAAATCCTCGACTCGGAGGGCTTTGGTCCTGAAGAGAGATCTTGGACACCCCTCGCAATCTTAGATCCAACTCTCCTTGAAGAATTCCACCAGTCATCCCAATCGTCCAGCTCCTCGCCATGGGTCTAGGGTGCCAGGAGTCACCCGTGGGGTGGGGGTGGTACTGTCACATCCTCAGCTCGTTCCCGCTCACTCACCCAATCAGCAATCACAGTCACAAACCACCTTCATCCAATCCTGTGAACTCTCACCAGCCTTCTAATGATTTGCACCTGTTCCCCATTATCAAGGACACTATATAAGCTCACCTTATCCTTTCATTCCTTGGCCGGTATTGGAATCAGATAGTTGTCCTTCTCCATGCTCCTTTATCTTCTCCTCTTCTTCCATGGATGTTTCTTATGAGTCTTCGAGTTCTTCACACTGATAAAGGGAAGTGATATTACTTATCTGATATTCACCTGAAGATCTGTATTCACTCACATGAACTGTATGCCTTATCCTCACCAACGGATGGTTGTTTACAATGCTTCACCATCCTTCTCACTGTGAATGAGTGCTAACACTTGTGTTGTGTTTACCTGAAGATCTAGATGAACTGTGTGTCTATATACTCACCTGCTGTGTCTACAGTGAGCGAACACGTGCTGCTGATGATGTGACAATAAAAAGTGATTTGAACTACTAGCGAGCTGGATAACATCCATTATTGACACCCTCAGTGCCGTGAGCGAAGATCACTAGTGCACACAAATCAGTCTGCTTAACTCCCTGTGTGATTATTGACTTTACGCTGAATAAATATTGTGAAACGATAACCATCTCTGTCTTTCTTGTTTACCAGCGTGACAATTTTGTAGTGGACCAACCCCTTTACCTGGCTCTTTCTAAATGCATTCAGGAATCATTAAATCATTAGCTCATTCTATGCATTCAAAAAGATCCAAATTGTGCCAGTAGATGGCAACAAGCGGCCATCTTTGTTACTGATCAATTTATTTGAGGTAAAGTACTCATTACTTATCCTGTATATATTAAGTCTGGTGTTTGTAGCTGGAAAAAAATAAGTATGTGGCTTTGTTTGCAAAATTCAAGCAAAAATACAATTGTAAAACAAAAACATTTCCTGGTAAGCTTATTTAACATTTCATACATGTGCATTACAAAATTGTATATTTAATAGGGAGATTGCGTAGGATATTGGATTAGCTCTATAGTTTAATGTGTTTGCCTAAAGCAAGGTGTGTTTTTACAGATCAGGGTTTCGGGTGACACAAAAAATGGCCTTAAGATTATCTCTTTAATCATAGTCATACAGCCTCAATAGCTGCACTGTTTCTTTCAGTCTGTTATCTTACATTTTCCCCTGAAAAGTGGTTACTTGTCCTACATAACTGTCATGGCCAGCAAATCCTCTTAGCATCTAATCATTGGCTTTGTTCATGAAGGAAGCTCTTGATGTATTGATGGAACTGAATGCCCCAATCTCACTTGTGCGAGCAGCTGGACAGAATGAATTTCAGCAGGACAATACCATTCATGTCGCTTAAACATCAGTGTAGAGAAAGTTATTTGTTCTTCTCAACAAGAAAAGGTTACATAAATAAATCTTGTTTTATACACGAATTAAATACGTGAATGAAAACACAATTCTAGTTTTTTGTTGTATATATACACAGTCATGCCAGAAATGATTCATACCCCTGGCGAACTCTGACTTTTATTTACATTTGATCAAAAAGTGGCATGTCTGAAATTATTCATACTGTTCTCAGTAATCAGTAGAAAAGCAATTATTGGATATTACAGCAATCAAATGCTTCCTACAATTGCTGACCAGCTTTTTGCTCGTCTCCACTGGTTTTTTGCCCATTAATATTTAACAATGAGTTCCAATTTTTTTCAGTTTGGAGGGACTTGTTTCTATCATCCTGATCTTAAGCTTCCTTCGCAGATTATCAACTGGATTTAAGCTAGGACTTAGGCTGGTTCTTGAATCTGATTGGCTGATAGCCGTGCAATGCACTGCAAATAACAGCACTCATCCAGCCTCTTCACCCTTGTCTACTACTCCACACACATACAGCAACAAGCAGAGGACACTCTAAATATTGTTGCTGTTGGACAACAATGTACTTGTGAGGCTTTTTTAGCCAAGAATGTAGTTGTTTAGATTGCAACTATGCAGTTTATTCATAAGGATAGTGCCTATTTTTAAATATTTATAATTTCTGAGATACAGCGCGTCGGCAGCCAATAACCTGTCATTGAGTAGAGAAAAGACGTTTGATGTTGTCCATCCACAAGTGTGTTGAGTGTGAGATGGGACTCGCATCTTAGGAATGTATGTATTTTGTGTTGGGCACTCTTCGTATAACCAAAGAGTGACTTTCTTTGAGACTTTTTGGTTGGCTATCTGTTTCTTATGAGTCTGCTGTTTTCGCTACTGCAAACTCAGTAAACAGAAAGAAAGAACAAATGCCTGCAGGCATTTTTCCTTATCACAAACACAACCGTAATATGGTAGTGATTGCATTGCTTTGGCTTTTTTGGGGTTTATTATTGAGATCTCCAGATTGCAACAGAGAAATATTGGGACATCTCTGTAGACTGATGGCATTTCATGCAGTTCAGCCTTATAATCTTAAAATGTCAGCAAAATCACCTGTTTTTCACTTTGGATATTACTCTAGAGAATCATTCAAATACTAGTTCTAAAGTGACGTTTGTGAAGTAGCAATGGTTTTTGCTGTTTTGGCGTCAGCTGCAGATGTGAATGAATGGTGGAAGTAGTTCCTCTTACAAAAGGATTTTGAGACTACAGTGTTTGATTTTCTTTTTATATACATGATTATGGTGTCAAACTGTTGTATAAACACAATATCACACTTGTAGCAGTGCGATGTGCCTGCATATGGTCACTGGTGGGACACTAAGGCAACACGTCTCCCACCAGTGCCAATATATAGCCACATCGCACTGCTACTCGTGTGATATTGCTTGTATATATATAAATTTATAATTTAAAAAAAAAAAAATTAAATATAGACAAATCTATAGAAAAATTCAAGAACAACTTATTTATATGAAAGTTAGGAACAGGTTTAGCCGTACTATTTGGTGGAAGGGTGGAAGGGAAGTTTAATTACAGACGAGTTTGCATGTTCTCCACACTTTCGTGTGGGTTTCCTCCGGGTGCTCCGGTTTCCCCCACAGTCCAAAGACATGCGGTACAGGTGAATTGGGTAGGCTAAATTGTCCGTAGTGTATGAGTGTGAATGTGTGTATGGACGTTTCCCAGAGATGGGTTGCAGCTGGAAAGGCATCTGCTGCGTAACCGCTGTGGCCACTCCGGATTAATAAAGGGACTAAGCCGAAAAGAAAATGATTGAATGATTGAAATACAGCTGCAATTACATACAGGCATTTTTAAAGCATAAATATAAGATGGATGTAATACGTACAATTATTCATTTATATGTACAAATGTACTTGACGAGATCAATTTCAATTGGGTAAAATACATATAAAAACTAAATTATCTTAGTCACTATTTCTCATTCACAAACTTATTTCAGCCATCTGATTGTCATTGACAGCTGGCCTTTATTATGATATTGGAAAAATAAGGTGCTGTCACATTAATTAGCCCTTGTTAGTCTATCATCAGGCAGTGCTCATTAATTAAGTGATCAGTCTCTGAACAGGTTGCAGTGCAACAGTCTAATGTGGAACAGAGCCATTATTAACAGCTGCACCGCACAAACACACAATCTCTGAGGGCTTTCAGGGATGCAACTCAAACACTACAGCAATGAGCACTGCTTATCAAGCATTACTGCTTAAAAGTAAAGCCTTCTATTTATTCAAGCATTTATCTTTAACCATATTTAGCCCTGCATCACCCCTTCTCTTTTGAACATAACAGCCTTAATATGCTTTTACTGCTTTTTTCAAGATCTACCTCTGGGATGCATCCAATCACCTGCGTCTCTCAACAGCCTGTTTCTAATCTAAGAAGCTGAATATGAAAGCAAGTGTTTTTTTGCTAATTTCAGCCCAGTGCAGGTATTATTTTTTACGCCATGTGCCATGCCATTTAAACAGCATATGCATTTGCACTCATCTGTCTGACCTTGAGTGCACTCAGAAAAAAATACATTGTTAGTGTGTTGCTATGAGGAAATTGAAATGGACTGCCCCATTGACCAGTGGTGTGAAGTAACAAATTCCAAATAGTCAAATTACTGGAATTGAGTAGTTTTTCTCAGGAATTGTAATTTAGCAATATTTTTTATTAATGTGTACTTTTACTTTCTCTTGAGTACATTTTTAGTGTTGTATCTGTTCTTTTACTCCACTACTTCAACCTGCAGTCACTACTTGATTTTATCTTGTCTATGGAGATTAGAGAAACCAGTCTTGTGATTCCGGTCCAGTAAAATCGTACCCAGAAGTAAAGAGATAAATTGCATAATAACGAACTTCCTCAAGACATGGCAGATATATAATTGCAGCAAACTGTTTAGAAGCATTGAAAGTGTCCAAGAAGATGTCCAAAATCATTACACAAATTGACCCAGAGACTGTTGACGGATGCTTACTGTGCGATGACAAAAATGGCCTTAAACACCCAGCAGGCACAAGACGGCATCATGATGTCAGATTGACATTGTACTCCAACTTCATGAGGGTGTTGCATTTTGTTTGGAGATGAAAATTGGGTTGACGTCAGAACTCAACGTCAGGTCATCCTAAAATCAACCAAATATCAACGTCTTATGATGTTACAGTTTGACGTCATTGTGGTAACGTCCACACAATATCTATAAGAGGTTGGATTTTGGTTGCCATACCTACGAGCTTGTCTATAAATGTCAGTATTTGACGTCAATATGACGCTGGTTTAAAATGTTGGACATCAAAATAACGTTGTCCTTAGACGCTGACTAGACACTGAATTTTGGTTACCTGACATCATGACCTAAATCTAACCTAACATTAAAGTCTTATGGCATTACAGTATGTGCCTGCTGGGCAATAACTCAATGCACTACAGAATGTTACGTTTACACACATCCACAAATTACATGTAAATGCATCAGCTTTTCCAAGCGTATAACTCACTACTCGAGTACTTTTAAAAGGGCTGCTTTTTACTAAAATCAACACCATTTATTTTATTTTTTTTTAATTTACTTGTTTAAAGAGCGTGTTAGTGAAAGGTTATATGGATGCACAGCAGCACACAACTATATTTAAATTTGAAAACTCGCCTTCACCTCAGGGGGCTTTGGTGGAATCCAGCTTGTTCCTGTTCAAGATAATTAGACATTTAAAAAAAAAAAAAAAAAAAAAAAAAAAGTGATTGGTCCATACAGTATTTAAAATTTCTGGACAGAGAGGTCATGTTTTGATTGTCAATTGGTCTCACACGGTCATGTGATGCAATTTCACCAAGCTTGATTTTGCAATGCAACAAACTGCGAAACATGAGTTTCCAGTTTGTCACATTCACTTGTGTATGGATGGAAGTCTATGAAAAAAAGTGCAAAAAGCAAAAAGTGCTGTGTGACCGCAGCTTTAGTCTGCCATGTAAATAGCAATTGTACCATAGCAAGATCACAATTTGCTCTTAAAGGAAACAAAACAAACTCTCATTGGTTTAATGCCCGTTACGGCCAAAGCACACCCATAAATTTACTAGTACTAGTGATGGGAAGTTCGGATCATTTTACTGACTCGGTTCTTTGAGTCTCATTCATCGAGATGAACGAATCTTTTTTCGAGTGATTTGGTTCACTTAGTTCAATTTGCCAAAATATTATTAAAATGTTACGAATTGCTTGCAAACACATCTACAACTAGCCCAAGGTTGATCACACTACAAACAAGTCATAAATAGAATGCTATAAGAGGGTGAAAATAATAATTTATTGTTTACCTGCTGAACTGAAAGGAGCCATGATTAGCTCACCTTTCGGGTCTTCTGGTTCGTTCATCACGTGACCAATTGTAAAGAGACATGACTCAGACCGGAAGACTCGGGAGATGAACGGATCAATTCCTTTTCCGGCTCTAAATGCATACGATTGGCTTCTGTCTTTCACGTGTTGAACGACTCGGGAGATGAACGGATCAATTCTTTTTCCAGCTCTAAATGCATACGATTGGCTTCTGTCTGTCACGTGTTGAACGACCCGGGAGATGAACGGATCAATTCCTTTTCCGGCTCTAAATGCATACGATTGGCTCGTATGGCTACTAGGCTTAATGAACGAATGACTTAAACCTGATAGAGGACTCGAAAAATGAACGAATCTTCTCCCGCGCTACAAAACGTGCGCATGTGCGAAATGATTGAATCACTTCAAGAATGAGTCATTCGTTCTTTTGTCACATAACGTGAAAGAAAGCAAAAGAGATGAGTTATTAAATAAATCAAATTGTCTTTGTGAATCGTTTTGTAACACATGATGCTGCAGGCATTAGAAACATAAACACTGTTTAAATGTTGTTTATTGTTTTATTACTATTTTTTTTTACCAGAAAAGCTTTATAACAAAACAGATTACTTTAAAATCACAATAATAAAAACAAACAAAAGAAAAACAAAATAATGCACATCAAGCTAAGCTTTTTAATAAATAAAAACAACTAAGCTTTAAATAACACGTTTGTGCCATAAAAGCTCTATATCAAATAGGGCAACTATGCCCAATAGATTTTTTTTTATGAAACAGCAATTTAAGTGAAAAATAAATTCAAATTAAAAATACAAAAGCCACAGTCCCTAATGAGCTTAACTAATTGACTAGAATATTAAAACAACAGTGCACAACATGCTTGGCTTTTTTGAGTAATTAGAATTAAATAAGCTTTGAAACAACACTCTGTGGCTTTACTTGTTGGACTTGGCTTAAGGCATGTTAGCATTCAAAAACACAACCCAAACTTTCGATAGGCTGAGTCTGTTTCTTCTTTCAGATGATTTGAAGTGCTTCTTTTGTCATTACTTGTTGGTCGCAGTATAAAAGCTTCTGCTAAATAAGTAAATGTAAATGCAATCTTTTTACAAATATTAGACCAATACATAAAGTCTGAATAGAAAAACATTATTAAACTAAAAAATGGGGTACAAATGAACAAATTACAAATCACTTGTAATTGTAGAATTTGATTAATTTATCATATAGCCTAGCTTAGTGTTTGTTTTCTGATAGCAAGACAGTGAATAGACATTTTAAAAGCATGGGTCCATTTATTTGTAAAATAACAACAAATAAAACCACATATCCACCAGAAAAAAGCAACAACAACTTAGTGACAATAGGACAGACCTTTTTTATTTCTAAGAAAATGCTTTTTAGGTACACATTGTTTAATGATTTTATTAAAAGTCTAAAATATGATCCATGATGCAATAAAAATGTAGTTTTACATAAGTATTACTGACTGAGGTTCTCGTTGCAGTGTACAGTGGAGCTACAGTTTAAGATCAGAAACGCACATAATAATAATATTAATAGTAATAATAATAATATAATAATATATAATATAATATAATATAATATAATATAATATAATATATAATTAGGATGCACCTGTCTGTAAAGAGGATTTGAAACCATTTACTAATTTCTACACACAATTCTGCTGTAGTGTCAAGTCAAGTAAGAAAGACTAATGACTCAAACCCGATAGAGGACTCGAGTCATGAACGGATCAAATCTCTTTCCGGCTCTAAACGCAAATGATTGGCTTATGCCTTTCCGTGATGAACGACTCAAAAGACTTGAAAAATGAACAATACCTGCACAAATGTGCGCACGCGCGGATGAACGAATCACTCCATGAGAGGACTCGTAGTTCCCGAGTCATATTGAAGATTCGTTCAAAATGAACGAATCGTACAAGAACGACCCATCACTAACTAGTACTTCTATGTTAACCTGCTTTGACACAATCTATACTGTAAAAGCGCTATAAAAAAAGGATGAATTTAATTTAACCATATTAATTGTATGACCGTATTAGACCATACACTGGAAGCACCCACCTTTTTTTCCACTTTTAAAAATAACAAAAATTAATTCAAACCATTAAGGAAGTCATATTATATTGGCTTTTAGAGCAATGCCACTTTAAGTACATGTCCATGTGTCTATTTAGTGTGTTCAATGTGACACATACCTTCTGATAAATGTCTGAAGTAAAAATAATTTATTTTCTCGCTCTTCAGGGGAAGCATCACCCCAAGGTGAAGCGCCAAGCTCGTGAGCAACACGAATCTTGCTGTAATGAATAGACCATAACAGATTATTTGGTCTAATAGGTGGAATCTACAGGCCTTTAGCACAGGCCAACTGTTATAGCACGAGTAAAAAAAAAAATGTCTGGTATAATGTCTGAAGCTAAAACAGCTAATGAGTTCTTCACTTAAACAAGCATTGATGTTCCATATGGAGTAACTGTACTATATCCCCAGACTAAAAATTAAGTGCACAAGCTAGAATTTTAAGAGCACATCTTTAATCGGACTGCAATGAAATTGTTCAAAGTTACATAACTGTGACAAATGTTTAACAATACACTTAACTCTAAAAATGAAAATGTGCAGTATTCATTAACTTGAGCACATGGCTTCAGAGTAATATGCGAGAGCTGTGGCTCTGCTGCCAGTAATGTCTACAGATGGTGGCTCCAGCATGTGAATTGATAGCGCTGCTCATGTGATGTTACAAATAGATTGAGTTGAGAGTAGCATAAGTTGTGATCAAGATTTAAATTATTTTCATTAGCACAAAAACAGCAGCAGTGTGAAGCAGCTTCATCTTTATACATTTGTAGATCATCATGCACATGCTACAACATCGACAAAATAATAAACCATAGCCTAGCTAGATGTTAGACATCACCACAAACAATATAAGCAAACATTAACTAAATTATAATTATAGTACACGTTTCTGACATTCCATAAATCCCACATTTCTGCAGGTGGGTCCTGTTAATGTTACAACAGTAAACCCATGGTATTAGTTGGTGATTTGGGGAAAAGGCGTTCCAGCCATTTTTGTTGTACAATGTATAAAACTCTTATAGAAGTTATTAATTTAAATGCTGGCATTATGAGTGTCACAATCACCAGTGATCTAGCCCTTATAGATTGCTGGAGAACATTCATTATCACCAGAACTAAAAGTCGGACACTGATATGAACTACAACTCCCACCATGCACCTCACACACCTGTTCCAGTTCACCAATTACTACACACACCAGATGGGGAGTAACGGAGTACAAATACTTACTTTACTCGAGTGTTTATTTTTCTGACAACTTTATATTTCTCCTTACATTTTTACACAAATATCTGTATTTCTACTCCTTACCTTTTTAAACCAGGATCGTTACTTTCGTTTTCATATGTTTGGTTTCACGATCTTTATTATTTTGTCACTGCACAAAATGAATGCCTTTTTGATTGAGTAAATCTTTTTCAACCCATGTTGATCACGCACGTACACAGGCTAGTTTGAGAAGCTTACCACAAGAAAGACAAAAATTACTAAAGTGGATGAGACAGAGGGAGTCGGCGATGTAAACATGACTGAAGCTGCCCTGCTTACACCGGGTATTAAGCTGCTTTAAGTCGATTGGATCGTAGGTAAATTAGACACATTCCCGTTCAAATATTTGCCTTTTGTCCACTTCAGACCATGGTTTACTATACAGGCATCTCTGATCTTTCAATCTAATAGCGTGAAAAATACTTTAACAATCATTTCCTTTTTTGTCAACATTTGAACAGATAGTACTAAAACAATTAAATTCTTCATGAATTCTGTATGCATTGAGATTTATTTCTTTTATTTTTAATGAGTTCCTATTTCCTAATCAGAATGTATACTGTTTTACTGTTGTCTTCATTTAAATTAAACCACCGTCTTCATTTAAATTAGTTTAACAAATATTTAACATCAAAATTACACTAGGTGATTTATGAATGAAACCATTATGAAAAGCATCATGAATTTATCACGTAAAAAGGTTATGCAAAAAGTTTTGAAGGCTGTAATTGCGTCTGTGTTGTTTTTTTTTTTTTGTGTGCGCATAAAATACATGTATTAACAGCATTAATGACTATCCATGAAACAAAATACCCACAATACTCTGAAAAAACAAAGAAACACTGAAAACGAGGTATTTTGATTTTAGTTTTAAAGATAATGAAGCAGCTTTAGTCGAATGCCCAAAATAGCTAAATATATTTATTTATATTATAATTATTTATTTATATATTTATTGCAGTAAAAAAAATGTTTTGGGCAAAATTAAGTTAATTGAAGACGTTTATTATTTGTAAAGATATAGGTTTAAATTTTTTTTAAGAGTGTATGAATGGACATTAATGGCACTTGTTCTTGATCTAAAAACAGCAAAAGTACATGCTGATCGCTGTAAGTTTGTGTCAGGATGATGATACACAGATTTTTGAGCAGTGTTGTTTTGCAATATTGCAGAGTGTGATGTTGCTTGGCTACTTTTTACAATTTTTACATAAAAATCAGAAATGTATGCTATTGTGTATACTTGTAAATGATATTATGTGATGTCTAGTTGCTAGCTTGAATCTAAAACAGGAAGTAGTAATGGATACTTTTTACATTTGAGGCCGTACTTCTTTACTTTTTCTTGAGTACAAATGTCTAAATCAGTACTTCAACTTTTACCAGAGTCGTTTTGAACATGAGTATCTGTACTTCTACTTGAGTAAAGGATGTGTGTACTTTTGCGATGTCTGACACATACACAGCTAGAATTACATTTCAGACTGATTACACAGACTATATAGACTGCTTACTTTGTCACACATTGCTAAGTCTTGTTGGTTTATACCCTTCAAAATTACGAAGCGTTTTCCCTGATTAGTCTCTCCATGTTTGACCCTTGCCTTGTTCTCTTGTTTACATTGTCTGCATTGACCATTTGTCTGTTAACTGACTACGCTTCTGGATTTCCCTGTATGTACTAATTTGCTCCTGTTTGACCCTTGCCTGCCTGATGACTCTGAATAAACCTGCATGTGGATCCTCTCTCCGTTGTCACCCGACTCTCCCTGGCAGTTCCAATGAGATTGAAAGCGCAAAACCAGTGGATTCCTAAGATAAATCTCTGGAAAAAGTCATATGCAAACTAGATGCACTTAGTATGCTTTTGTTATATGCTTCCAAATAGAGAGCAAAATGTATAACAGTCATTGTACACATTACATACATTATGAAAATGCATTCTATCACAATTCCCCCTCTAATGTGAAATATGTATATGCATATATTTATTTATTATGTCTTCAAAGCAGCCATTAAACAATGCACCTGTGATACAATGCTGTCTTGTGCCTGATTAATTACCAAGCACAATGGAAGAGAATCTTATTGTGGAAATGAACCACATATCCGTTTTGGAGGTTTAAGGAATAACAATGAATGTTTTGTGAAGATGTTGGCTGAAACTTTAGAGTAATTATGTTTTATTTTGATTAAATAAAAAAGGTTTAGCTTCAGCATGCAGCATCTACTACAGAAATATAGTCTAAATGAATCAATTTCACAAACAAACAGCTACTAGCAGCAACAATATCACAAGTGTCTACCAAATTGATCTGCAACCTGTTCAGTTTATACATTTGTTATGCAATTTGTTCATTCTGCAACTTCACATGCAAATCGTCCGTTAAGATATTACAGTCTATTACCATTGGCACATTGTGAGTGCAGCAGAGCGAGCGTTTTCAATTCATTTATATGAAAGATTAGAGTCAACACTCAGGCCATGACTTATGGGATTGAAGCGGCATGAAGAAAGCAATGAGGGCTGCTAAAGGAATCAGAAAGGTTGGACATTTTTTAACCTTATGCAAATGTTAAGCAAAAATAATAATAAAAAAAAAAAAAAACACCAAGCAACACCCATTCACTGTGAATGCAGGCCAGACAAGATGCTGACGTAAGTGTTTGCAGAACTGGTGGATTACTTAGCTGAAATCACTTATGCAGTCTATTATGAAAATCTATTCCTCTTCACACTTTCAGTTTACACAAACATATTGTAATGAATGTATCCCCACTGCAAAGCCATGTATATGCCGCTGTTTATTCATTGATTCTTTCTACAAGCAACCATTACAATGCAAATGTGATTAAAGTGTACAATAAACAACAGGCGTGCTCTGTCCTAAATTTGACATGCCCCAAAGCAGTGGCGTAGTAGCGTTGCCAGAAGCACTAAGCTCACATTTGAGAGTGTAGTGAAAGAGTTAGTGCAGTGCTGAGTGCGTCAGTATCTGACTCTATGATTTACAGTTGCGCAAGGTGTTTGCAAAGGAATCATGAGGAATGAACTTGTAGAATTACATTTATTCAGAAATGAAATGTAAACATTAATTCGTGATTGACTTTGTTTAGAACAATTTTTGTTGTACGTGCAATAAATAAATATATATATATATATATATATATATATATATATATATATATATATATATATATATATATATATATATGCATAGGCCTAATATATGGGCCTATATATATATATATAAAAAATATATATAATATATATATATATATAATATAATATAGGCCTATATATTAGTGTTTCCCCTACCATTATATAAGGGGGGGGGGGGCCCGCTCTCCCATATATATATATATATATATATATATATATATATATATATATATATATATATATATATATATATATATATATATATATATATGCATAGGCCTAATATATGGGCCTATATATATATATATAAAAAATATATATAATATATATATATATATAATATAATATAGGCCTATATATTAGTGTTTCCCCTACCATTATATAAGGGGGGGGGGGCCCGCTCTCCCATATATATATACACATATACATAGGCCTAATATATATATATAAAAAATATATATATAATATAAGCCTATATATAGTAGTGTTTCCCCTACCATTATATAAGGGGGGGGGGGGGGGGCGCCCCGCTCTCCCATATATATATATATATATATATATATATATATATATATATATATATATATATATATATAGGCCTAATATATATATATAAAAAATATATATATAATATAAGCCTATATATAGTAGTGTTTCCCCTACCATTATATAAGGGGGGGGGGGGGGGTGCCCCGCTCTCCCATATATATATATATATATATATATATATATATATATATATATATATATATATATATATATATATATATATATATATATATATATATATATATATATATATATATATATATATATATATATATATTTCCCCTACCATTATATAAGGCGGGCGCCCCGCTCTCCCAACGGCTTTCCCCGCCCCCCCTGAAGTCAAATTAATTATATTTTAAATACAGCGCCAGATCACAACTTATTTTAATAAACAAGCTAATATGTCATTTACACAAAGGCATGTGATTCACACAAACCCTCTCTGCTGTATGGGAATGAGAGTGCACGCGCCACATCTGACAGGACCGAAGGCGCACGTGCGCTTCCATATATTAGGCCTATGCATAGCCTACAAGCAGCCACAACACAGGTAAATTATGTGTGGGAGCGTAATGCGCTCGCGCCACACAGCTAAAATATACACAGATGCGATGGGACCACTGTTTAGTGTTTAGTTTGTTGGCGCGAATCGCGTGAGTGATGCTCTTTAATGTGCAGCTATTGTATTTCCACTGTTTTGAGCTGCTGTGACGAGTTCGCCACTATCTAGCATCTCATCCAACCTTGATCTCTCCCGGAAGCACCGCAAGTCTCCCGCATATTTTTACCGGCCCCGTGATCCCCAAAAATAAAATATTATATTAGTTAAAATATTCGAGAGGCACAGTGATGGTCTAAACATTACATTTCCTATGTTAAATGAATAGAGAAGTAAAGATATCGCGAGTGTAAATCACTCCATCTCTCTCTCAATGAGGGATCTGCTGTCAATATTTGGAGACGAGCTAAATATTTGAATGGTCCTGCATGTATTTAGGCCTTTTTACATAGAACAACCGAAAGTTCTGTGTTGACAATATTGTTCACTAAAAGCTGGCTGGAATTATTAGATAAATAAAACTTTACTTTTTAACATGAATATTTAATAATACAAATTCTTGTAATACATTTATTGCTATAAACAGTTTATAGACCTCTTTCCTTTTAGTAAAGAAGTATTAGATTTATAGGTGTTCATTTAACTTCTTATGCATCAAATGTGAGCTCCAAACTTTTTCTTGATTAAGACATGTTGAACTCTTTCATCATTTGCGATGTTTCCAAATTGCTCTAATTTTTCATAAGTTTTCTGTGTTATATTACGGTGGTTCATTCCGCTGTGGCAACCTCTGATAAATAAGAGACTAAGCCAGTGTAAAATGGATTAATTATTTTTTGTAAAGCTGCTTCTGGCCATGACACGTTCACACCTAAATGGTTATAAGAGACATTTTTAAGGTATTACATGCAGCATCCCATTTATTCTAAAGCAAGATCTTCTCTTAAGGTTCATACTGAGAGGGAAAATGTGCTCAATGCATTATAAAGCTTGAGGCATTAGAATCAGTACTCTGTATCAGATAATCACCATGACAAGGAATTGGTACTCAGTATCAGCTGCAAAACTCCTGATCGGAGCATCCCTAGCTTTGACCCAACTTGGCTGTCAGAGCAGCAAAACTCCCACTGGCTGTACAAGACTGATCTTGATAAGTCAGTAAATACACCCTTAGGTAAAAGAAGTATACTAAAGTAAAGGTCAAGTATAAAAGTTTACTTTATTTAGTAAGTAAATAAGCCCATTAAGATACACTGCAGTGACAAAAGCTGCACACTTTGTGGATAAAAAAAGACTAAAAATAAATGTTAATTTTTATCTTGTACGGTTAAACAGTTCAAATAATTGTTCAGTTTTTTACTGCTTTCATTAAAAGAAACAAATTTACATTATGACTACTTGTGTCAGTGTGAGCCTGAACAGCCACGCCGCACCACGCCACCGCATATACATAAAACAGCCGGACAAAGTAACGAAATAATACAATACCTAAAAAAAAAGACGAAATATTTACTTATAAACTTGCTTATTGAACTTTTTAATAAAAACATTCACAGTTGCTATTTGGTAAATATCTGAAAGGGGTGGTCCACTATGCCATCATATTTTAAACTTTAGTTGATGTGTAATGTAGCTGTGTGAACATCTCTGCATGTAATGTGCTCAAAGTTTAATGCAAAGGGAGACATTTACAGGGTTAGATTAGCAAAGCCTACAGCGAGCAAAGTTTGGGGACTACAAAAAAAATACATCCGGGTTAATGAGATTATAAACCCTTCAGGTTACACGCATTCACCATGTGCATACACCCCATGCATCGAAGGGGGTGGCCAGAGGTGCTGTAATGTTATAGCAGAGAAAGCTAAAATGCCGTCCAAGTGCTGCTATTTCCACAGAGCTTCTTCTGTTTCTGTATTTGGGCTTCCAAAAGACACGACACAAAGAGAGAAAAGTGCTTACAATTTTATATTAATTATATTCCAGAGAACTATAAAAAATATATATAGCTAGCATTTGACAAGTGAAAACTTCCAGAATCTCTCTCAGTTCAGCTAAAAACTGCTAAAAGGAGCAGCTCCAACAAGCAGAAGCTGTGGATTGTGAGCCACAACCTGGAAGTATTTTAATTTTGTTAAAATCAATCTATTACAAGCATAGTTTCTAGCGTTAACGATATGTTGTAGCAAGGATGTAAACCACAGGAAATGCTGTGCACCCCTAACAATTTAGCTATAAATTCATATTTATCCGTCAAACGGCTGTAAACACCTACAGTCTTCACCAGCGCTGCAGCGTCTCTCTATGTGACCGCTTTCCCTGCATTCTACATCTCAGATAACGAACTAACAAAAGACATGAGAACGCTTTGTGCTTTATTCTCCTGTCAACAGAGTCACTGTATATTACAGAAAATTAACTTAATCAGAGCATCAGAGAAAAACAAAAATAAACATCGGTCCCGCACACATGCAGTTCTCGTGTTACATGCGTGAACAGACTCTTTACACACACACACACTAGGGTTGGGCCGATAGACGAGATCTATCTATCTATCTATCTATAAATATATATATATATATATATATATATATATATATATATATATATATATATATATATATATATATATATATATATATATATATATATATATATTTTTTTTTTTTTATATATATAACTTATGTGCATGTCATTTTAATAGCAACAATAGGCTTTTCATGAGCTGTGTTAAATTTAACATATAGCTGCCGCTTGCACGGCTGACAGCATCGTGAGGATTAAATGAAGGATTATACAGTACCTCTCGCGCTTAAAATGTGTAGATTCAGTGACAAACGCGGTTACCTGCAAACCCCGTCCCACAGACTTTGCAGTGAATGGCTTTAGGTATTTACATAGAGGACTTGAAGCCATTGGAAGTCTTTTATTCACAAAGTGTAAATAATGGATTAACATTCAGCACATGATCACTAATAAGATGTGCCATTATTAGTAACGTTAGGGTTTCTAAAACAAAATCTGTCAGTGTTATTTTCATTCATCTTCAGCGCTTCACATTTCCGTGGTTGTAGCTCCTGTCATGTGAAGGCAGAAGGCATTGACTGAGTGATTGACAGCTGATATTAACCAATCCATTAGAGTTCGGTTCTAGAGCAGTGGGCCAATAAGAAGAGCACAAAGGCAGGCAAGCATTGCGGGCTATTTTACTTCAGCAAGTTCACATAACAACTGTTTTAATCTGTTCCTGAGCGCTGCATTTGGCGTTATTAGGTGCAAAGATGCATCATGCATAAATGTCTCCTAAATCCGCGCACGCGGTGAGGATTTTGCAGTGAAAACAGTGAAAATGTATGCACTCGCACAAATGCTTCCAAATATATTTTTAGGTCATATAGATAAAATTTCGGGAGCATATGTGACCAAAACAGTCAATCCCTAGAATCTTTACTTGTTATTATTTCCTCATAATAATAATAAAATAAGTTATCAATCACAATACAAATTACAGTGAACTCCAAACGAACTCTCGTCTCCTCAACCAGCTGTGGGAAAAAGCCATTATACCAACACAGATCACTCTGCCTATTCATGCCAGAGTCCCATGGATAAGTGATTGACAGGTGGTAATTTGTGTGTAACTTAATTTATGGCTTGGTTATGGGTAAAGCAAAGACGATGTGGATCAGGTAGTGAAAACAGTAGGCTACAATTCATTAATTCGTTATTAAGTAATTGATATTTACCAACAACAAACACCTCCACCCCCGCCTACGACGACGATGCCATCGTCCATCGCGATGTTTCACATTAGATATCGTACGATGCCAAATTGGTCAACATCGCCCAACCCTAACACACACGTATATAAAATGGCAATTCTCTCTTAAAGACACACCCTATTTTCACTTGTAACAGACACTTGTCAGATTTTATTTTAGAGAGCAGGTATGAGGTTCATCCTTTTCATTTTCTGTCTGATTAGAGCTCAAATAGATACTGCTAACAGCTACTCTGACACTATTTACTCAGCAGACTCAAAGCGCGTGCTTGTGGAGGCCTGACGCTTTACTGACGACGTGGAGCTGATCCGCAAATTACAGCACATTATGTTAGCTGACCAATCACAGCCTCTTGAGGGCAGGCCATTCAGAGGAACTAGGAAATATGACAGTAGTTTTTATATTAGCGGAATAGCTGTATATAATAAGTAAAAAAGTAAGATTTTTTTTCATATTTTGGGAATTTTTTTTACAAATGAATCATGAGCACACATTGCTTTGCATCTTATAAACACAACCAAGCCTTAAAGGGCACCTATTTTAACCCTTTAAGATGTAATATTAATATCATGGTTCTTCTGAGTGTGCCAGTTTAGGTTCAGTTCAAAACACAATTCAGATTTTTTATTATGATGTGTTAAAAAGTGTCATTTTGGGGGCGTCTACACAGTTCGCTGTTTTAGGGGCATGTTGCTTCACATGAAAATTAGTTTCGACTTCCCGCCCAACTTAACAAGGGGGCTGAGCCAAGAGCTCCCTATGGCAACAGACAGAGAGAAGCAACATGAGTGAGAGGACAAGCATTCAGCTGTACATGTACGACTCGGGCAAAGACCAAGCAGAGACTACAAAATCATTTGTGTCTTTGTATAGTTTTACAGCCAATTGTGTGCTAGTTTAAAGCTCCGAGCTTGTGCACCGAGACTGGCGGCGCCGGTGTGTGTCCCGATAGAAACTTATGTTTAGAATTCAGAAATGCATGCCGTTGCATGTCGCCGAGCGGCGCTTTTGGTGTATGACCTGCTTGAGGCTATAACTAAAGGGCGCCATACACCGGATGCGCCGCTCAGAGCCACGACACGGCACACCAGACGCGCACATTCTCATGTTATTTAAAATTGATAGTAAGGCAGAATAGTGAGCGAACCCTCCCGGTACTCACTTTCATCCGTGACATCGCGAAATGCATGGCGCTGCGCGTCGTTAGTTCGTTATTTCCAATGGAGGGACGCGCACGTGAGGCAATGTGCTCGCACTTTCCAGCTGCACCTAGTTAAGATGACAGGGAGCTTCTGTGACCGCGGGAAATGCAAACCGCTGAAGTTTAAGGAAGACGCAATGAAAAGTACACATGTATGCAAACCCACCAAAACTCACAAACACTGGCGGCGAGGAGAGTGATAACGTGGTGAATGTTGAGCCCAATGAGCCTTACATCTAAAAATAGAGCAAGGGTGTTTCTTTGGTGACGTCGCTTTGACTCACACGCTGAAAATGGCGGACGTGAAAACATCCTGAGCATATGGTAATGCGCACCTGTCAATCAATATTGGTGGGCGGGGGGACCGCACACCTACGTAGAGTTGCTGTCGATCTCAAAACCGCTCCAATTGATCCACAGTTTTTATTTTGTTAAATTGAAAAAAAAAAGGACTGAGTGTGCTAATATCACCACAATATGACGGTATATACACTATACCTACACATATGTCTGTCTAAACCGCTTGAAAAGTAGATTTTTCACCATAGGTGCCCTTTAAAAATACACCGTGGACCACCCCTTTAAAGTCAGCACAAGGCCACTGATAAGCCTGTATGGAACAACATTTAAATACACATGGGAATATTTATATATCAAAATATAGCATTACAAAATTTCATACATATAATACAAAAAACCCTCAAGGTTAAAGATATGGAACATGTTATATTTATCCACCGATTCAAGCATTCATTTAGGATATCTCACTTCTGTCACTGGTGTCAGACGCTGCTGTATTATTTGTTGTGCTGGGCTTGATAAGAGGCCACAGGAGTGGTGTCTGGCGATTCTGACGCTCTCTGTTCATCACTCGAAATGTCATGTGAATTATAATGCAAAGCTAGCATTTGTCACAAAGACTATTGCGCAGATACATCCACTTGTCATACATAAAGGATAAAAGGAAGCTTTGTGAGAATATCTCCCTGCTGTGCACTACAGTTTCCCGATACCCAGAGAATAAATTCTCAAATCGTTCATTGTCCATGTCAGTATGTTATGAGATGAGGATAATATCAAGATGCCACATGCATCAACAGAGGGAAAAAAGGCTTTAAACTAATTACAGTACAACAGTAGTAAATTAAATCCAAACATCCTTACTGAGTCATTCTAAAGGTTAATCTGAAGATGATATTTTAACTGTTGACTGAACAATTGATGCATATGCAACACTTAACTGGAAAAACAAACCGATTAAACGTTGTCCTCTGATTGGCTGAATTCTGCAAGATTTCCTGAAGGATTCAATTTTGTTTTTTTGTTTTTTTTTTAACAGTCTGCCTGGAAACAAAAATGCTGTCTGATTGAAGAAAAAAAGCCAGTGGGTTTTACATCAGTGACAACGTTTACATGGACATCTGTAATCAAATTATTTTCCTTAATTTGAATAAGAGGATAATATGATTAAGGCGTTTACATGAGTTGCTTTTTGAATGTTCTCTTTATGATCCCGTTGTACATGCTATAGCACATAGATTGATTAACGTCATAGCGTCATCATGCTATCCACATTTCCTCTGGAGTTTCATGTAATTTCGGGTGATTCATTTATTAATTTTTTTACTTTAACTGCAGTTTGGTACTTTCACTTTCATTTAGGAACATTTCATTCATGCCCCCATGACAAACTGAGTTATTGGATGCGAGTATGAAGTAAGGACTGGTGGAAGATTATGGTTTTAATGGAATTTTAATCCCACACTGAATGGGAGAAAAAACCTCCATATTTCGCAGTATGTGTGTCTGTGGTCCTTTACTGACTTGGTAGGAGCAGAGAATAGTATCAAACAGCCGTGTGTGTAACTATCCTGTCGCAAAAAGACCTACACGACGGTACTAGTTTGATTAAGGTGTTTACATGTCTGTAATGCACTTCAACAATGCGACTAAAATAGGACTACTCCACTTACTTCGATTTCTGTTTAGTTTATGACCTTAATCGGATTAATCAAAAATCGCTGTTTACATGGTAGACTCTTAGAGTATTGTCTTAATCGTATTAAAACCGAATCATTGGTGTCCATGTAAACATACTCAGTGACGATGAGCATTCATCAACATTGACTAAATGCTAAATTCTTAAATATTCAAGGTTCATGGACTAAGCACAAATATTTTACTCACTGAGACAACTCTGGTGATACGATTTGTAAGGTTTCCCTAAAGATCCAGTTTTGCTAGTTGTTTGGCCCCTCAAATCCATAATGGATCAAGTGAAATATCTAAACAAGAGGAGACTGGATGCATATGCTGTAGCATATGTGGGGAAAAAAAGAAAGAACAAAAACTTACTGTTACAAATACACGATACATCCTCACCAATCAGGAACCTCAAACACTCAGCTACCTCACAAATCAGTAGCTATGTTTCCATCCACCTATTTGTATGCGTATTTAAGACATGCGCATAAAAATGCGGTTGATAAATGGCAAGATGAGCATCCATTTTAAAAACGTGCATAAACAAATGTGCATAACTTAGTAGGGTTAACTTTTTATACAATAGGAAAAGATGCACAAACTACGATGGAAACACTTTTACCAAACAAATTCCAGTTTGCGCATTAAAAAAAAAAAAAAAAAAAAAAAAAAAAAAAAAAAAAAAAAGTCATGTGATTTTGTTTTAAGAGATCATGTGATGATCAAAATGTGTGTAAATGGACAAACCAGCAGGCTGAGCACATTGTAAAACATTTGAAATGTTGTTTTGGTCATTCTAAAACGCCTTAAACCATTTCAGTATTAGTGTTTTTATATTATTAATTACCTCCAGAATCAAGAGTGTCTGTGCTCTGCGTCTCATGGCTTCAAACGCCACCACCCGTTCATTGAGTGTTGGCATTGTCTTCTGGGGCGCAAGCAGAGGTGGAAAGAGTAATAAAATCTTGTACTCAAGTAAAAGTACTGTTACTTACAAAATTTTTTACTTAAGTAAAAGTAAAGTTACATGTCTATAAATCTACTCAAGTAAAAGTAAAAAATAACTCATTAAAAATGTACTCATGAGTAAAAAGTAAAGAGTAACTATTTCTCAAAAGGGACAAGATGATATAAATCTCCAAATAGTTGTTTTTAATTAAGTAACTTAAAAAATTAAAGACCTATAACAAAAAAGTATATAATTATTTAAAATATTTTACAGATTATCCCATTTAACAATTTATACAAATTCAAAAATTCTAATGCAACATCTGCTGTGTTAGCTAAATGGGCTATATGCACACAGACTTTTAATTTTAGCCAGGCAGCCCAAATGCTCCTGATAAGTTGTGTTTCCATTTCAAAATTGTCACCTTTAAGATCTGTTTTCTTTAAAAATCAGCAATCTTCACTGCCTGTTAGATATATGATATGAAGTGGCTCTCAGATCGGACAAGAAGCACTGCATTAATGTCCATTTCTCCCCCGCCATGTCTTTAAAATATAACAGTTTGTTTTACCCCAGTATTTTGGTTGTTGCTAGATCGGATACAATTGCGGCCGGAAGTTAACGAGAATTGTTTATATTATTTATTAAACTTCACATTTGTTGTATTTTATTAACGTCTACCCCCAACCCAACCATCACAGTAACGTAAAAACAGTAGTTGTATTGAGTATTATTTATGCTATTTATTAAATTACCCAATAAATTGTATTTTTTAAAGCCTACCCCCACCCCAACCCTAAACCCAACCATCACAGTACTGTAAAAATATTAATTATTGTTATACATTTATTCATTCATTTTCTTTTCGGGTTAGTCCCTTTATTAATCCGGGGTCGCCACAGCGGAATGAAGCGCCAACTTATCCAGCACATGTTTTACGCAGCGAATGCCCTTCTAGCAGCAACCCATCCCTGGGAAACTAATACACACTCATACACTACGGACAATTGTTAGCGTACCCAATTCACCTGTACCGCATGTCTTTGGACATGTGGGGGAAACCGGAGCACCTGGAGGAAACCCACGCCAACACGGGGAGAACATGCAAACTCCACACAGAAATGCCAACTGACACAGCCGAGGCTCGAACCAGCGACCTTCTTGCTGTGAGGTCACAGCACTACCTACTGCGCCACCGCGTCGCCTATTGTTATACAGTGTCATAAAAAATGCTGCTATATTAATGTGCATAGCACACATCCAGCCGGCCGCGTATCCGATCTAGACTTTACCTCAGTATTTTCAATGGAATTTCTGCGCTAGCCTGTTGCTACTGACGGCGCTAGTGGTTACACCATCTTTCATCTAATTTTACACTTGAACAACTAAATGAATGCTTAAGCCTATTTAACTGAATGTATTGTAACTACATTACAACATTGATGCTGTAAAAACAACCTTGTGAAATTCAAAATAGTCACATTAAGCTTTCACCGGAAGTTTATCGTTGGCTTTAAAACTCTAACGGTGCGTAGAGCCCATTGTGCATAAACAATTTGCTCCAAGTCCCTGTTAATATCTAATCTTTGTGCTAACGAACATTAGCAATGTTACGAACACAGTTGGGTAAGTTACTTCCAAAATGTAATACAATATATATTCAAAGTTACTGTCATTTCTTTTTTGTAATTAGTTACATTACAATATAAATATCTCAGAAATGTATTACGCTGCTTTTGTATTACTTTTAGGTTACTTTAACAAAAATAACCACAGAAGTATGACTCTTATGAATTAAAGTATGAATTTTCAATAGTATGTCTATGTTATCAAATGCATTTTGCTATTAATTGTAATTATTCTGAGAGATTTTTGTTTGCAAAAGGAGTCTGACAACAGCCAGTGCTCCACACAGAGATCTGATCATTTGACATACTGTATTTTATTTTAAATATATATTCATAGCGCTTCACTTTTTCCACATTTTTTTTGTTACAGCCCTTATTCCAAAATGGATTAAATTATTTATTTCCTCAAAATTCTACACACAATACCCCATATTGACAATGTGAAAAAAAGAGTTTTTTAAATTGTTGCAAATTTATTAAAAATAAAAAACCTGTAAAATCACATGTACATCAGTATTCACAGCCTTTGGCGTGAAGCTCTAAATTGAGCTCAGGTACAATCGGTTTCCACTGATCATTCTTGAGATGATTCAGCAGCTTCATTGGAGTTCACCTGATAATATCCACTGATTTTTATATAGTCGATCAAATGAACTTAAACTATTAAAAATCCAACAAACATTTAGTTTTGGCCCAAACTACAAAAACAAGCAAATTTAAAATCGTTTTAGTATTGGTTTTGCTTAAGCTGCACACTAGTTTGATCATGTAAACATGTCATTATAACTATATTGTATAAATATTATTACAAAGGCCTACATCATGCTGACAATAAAAACTAAATGGCATGATATAACAGGTGATTGTCCTCTGAGTGCACCTGAAAAGACATAAATGACACTTCTCATAAAGCTTAAGCTGATGCACTCGGTAGGCAAACCCCTGCGAGTTGCTTCTTCTACGCTATGCGCTGCGCACGCGCTGCTTCAGCTTTTTTTCTGCGATGGGAAAAAAAGTCTCCCCGCACTCACCCCAGTCTGAATCATATTATGTGCGCGCTGCTTTATTTCCGCATAGTAATGATCTTTATATCGCGGATCAAGTGCAGTGAAGTGTAAAATTAATAATGAGTCATATACAGTAGCTTACCTTGTCATTGCTGGAGTTGACAGGCATTATGCTGATAAACCTCCTAAACTCCGGCGATAAATCCAACTCCAGCAAAAGTAAATAGATAAGATTACCGGTGATTTTTCTCACGCTGCTGCTGCAGTGACGTGGCTTCCGGGCGCGAATCTCTTATTCTTTTTCCGTTGCATTTCTTTATATATTTATTTTTTACTCAGTAACGAATATGATTTAAAATGTAGCGAAGTACAATACTTTAGGCAAATCATACTTGAGTAAAAGTAAAATTACAGATTTTAAACACTACTCTAAAAAGTACAAATTCTCAAAAAAACTACTTAATTACAGTAACGTGAGTAAATGTAATTCGTTACTTTCCACCTCTGGGCGCAAGTCATTTGTTAAATATACAGTAGAAAAGATTCACACAGCTTTTCCAAACCGCAGTCAATTTACTTTTTACTCTTGATATTTGGCACCAGTTAATCAGGAAGTGATGATTTGGTTCTCTTTGACCCATTGGACGGAAACGCGGCTTTATTCGCACGTCTTTTATGCGATATTCCAGTTTTGCGCATAAATTTAATTCGCATCTTTGGATGAAAACATAGCTAGTGATTATTTTCCATTGAATTCTAACCATGCACACCTGATCATCAATATCATCTCATCATTCATGAGCACTATAAAGGCTTTCAGCACACACATTATCTGGTCTCCACTTTGGATAAGAACTCAATGCTAATGCAGAGTACTTGCCTAACTCTTAGTTCCTCATTTTGTTTGTCTCAACTGTGTGTTCCTATTTATGTTGTTGGTTTACCTGCCAAAGTCAGCTTCCAACCAGCTCCTGAAAAAGCAATCTTCCATTCCAGCACAGACCTGGTAAAATATACATTATTCCAAGCCACTTCCTTGTCTGGACCTCATCTACACTTCCAGTCCCATGGTCAATCCAGAGCCCTACTCTGACTCAGTGGAAGATTGCAACAATTTTCTTGTCTAATGTTTGCTCACCTCAGAGATGCAAATGCACCATTTTTCCAAAGAGTTAATCAATTTTTTTTTGTCTTTGTAAAAGGTTAAGCACTCCGATGGACTGAATTCATCTGGCAGCAAAATGTGATGGTCGTGCAAACCCTAAATGACTTCATAACTCATTTCAGAGAAGTTTTTGGATCTTCTGGTTAAGAACTTCAAGGGGTGAATAACTAACAAGGAAAAAGCTCCATGCTAAATTATGCTCTTTGTTTTTGGACTATAATAGCCACAATTGAAGGAAATTAGTTCCCCCTTTAAATGATCTGTGGTTGCATCTCTCTGCCTAAAATGACACCAATGTGTGCAAGTGCTTCAGATTGTATGGAGTATGACCAGTGACAAAAAAAAAATCATAATTTACATTCTGTCGGCCAGAACTACCCAGCTCCTCAAAACCAGTTGATGAAAGCATGTAGGTCAATAATGCCCGAATGACCCTCAGGTTATTTTTATACCTTGTTCAATCTACAATTGTCATATGCCCCATATGTCCTTGTGGTACGCAAGTGTGGCTTATTTTTTCTTCTGTCATGTATACTTATCACTATTGTACAACTCGCTACTGCTCTCCACTATGTTACAGTCACTCTGGGACAGCCTGCAACTTCATCTTCACCCACTCATGCCACCAACTTCAGCTCAAAATGAGACCTAGTGGCATCCTATACAAGGTCCAATCCATAACTAGAATTCCTTGGCTGAGGACATGTCTGATATTGCGTAGGATATCTAGATGACAGTCGATAAGGTGCATACTTAAGAAATCAGCTTACTGGTTCTGGAGGAATCCACCACTGGAATAACACTAGGCTGGTACTAAGGCTAGTTTCCAATGATCCTTGAATTATGGTCATATGGAGAAGTCCTGAAGAGGGACAGAAACTGTTTTCTTCTTTGTTTCCCTAACCTCCTAAGACCCATCTCCAGTCATTTTATCAGTCAATTCCACTTCTAAAGAAAGTCCTCTGAAGAATCTCTCTATTGACATTCCTGAAGAATATGACCCCTTCAGTTCTAGTTTTTGTACAAAACGAGCCTCACAATTATCACCTCATTGAAAATAGGACTGTGCCATTGACCTTCTGCCTAATGAACCAGTACTCAAAAGAAAGATTTATTTAGTCTTCACCCTCAAAAGCCAAGGAGGAATATGTCGAGGAGCCTCTTCAGCAAGGTTACATTCATTCATACACTCACCGTGAGCCTTCCAGTTCATCCTTTGTGGCTAAGAAAGACAGAGGTTTGCAGCATTGCATCAACTGCCAGGCACTCAACAAGATAACAGTAAATATACCCATTGCCACCCATCCACACTTGAGCTTTATGGAGTCAGTAACTTCACTGGACAAGCTGGACCTTATTCGGATATGTGAGGGGAACAAGTGGAAGAACATCCCACCTCCATGTCCCAGCATCATTCCCATTCAGTGGTCCCTGGAGTAGGACATTGTGACTCTCTAATCCTCCTCCACCAAGGTGTCTTCCCAATGATGATACAAATCCATACAACTTATACCACCCTAGGCACTGGTTATCCAGGGTCAAAATCAAACAATTTTGATCCCAAAAGATCACTTCTGGTGGCCTAAAATGGCAATCAACATCAAAGATACGTGGGAGGATACAAGGAATGTGCAGTGACTTTCACCTCATCAGTTACCCGGAAAAATCATTCCAACCAACCACTGGACAACTCAGAGGAAAGTCTAGGAGTCTCACTGTTGTTTCAGTATCTTCTGTCATTACCTCAAGAATTCCTAGATCTGTTTCCTTCTATGGGCCTAGTATGCATAAAATTCCATCTGCCAAGCCACCATGGACTTCACTCCTTTCCAGTGCGTACCTGGCTACTATCAGAGAGTCCCGATCAGTGTGATCAGTCACTTCTTGGTTCCGGGAGAGCAAGAGGGTCTGAGACTCAGCCCATCCCCAGTGTGCAGCCTGCTACTTACCCGACTCCCTGCACCTCATTATTCTGTGCCTCCCCTGGGTGTTCCTGTTTCTCTCCTAGAGAGTTATCATCAACCTTCCATTACCACACGGACTTGGTAAGAGAGACATTTTTCAACAGTATCATCATCCTTACATTAACCTGGGGGTCAGCAAATGTAGATACGCATTTTATTGAATTCCCACAAAAGGAGCTTAAAAATACTCTGTCATTTTTGATGGCATTGATAAGATGAACACAGATTTGAATATATATATATATATATATATAAAAAATACAAATGTGCATCCTCTTTGTGTCTTCTTTCAACATTACTGGCAATGTATCAGAAAAAAAAAAAACAGCTGAACATTCTTCACAGAGACATATGCTTCACACACAACATGTTTCACACATGAGACATGCCTAAAGCCTTTAATGTGCACTTTCAAACAAGCCACTCTTACATGCTGATTTTCATTACCTCATCTGTACGATAAAGATGCCAGTTTGGTTTGAAACTGTCTTTACGGTGGTTATTACAATTACACTTGCATAGCAGTTGAACAATTTTGTCTCATGTTTGGTTCTCCAGAACTGCTTGTTGGAGTTAAAAAGTGCAGAGATTGATGTGGCTGTTGACAAAGTTTACATTATGCTTGAGATAAAGGAAAATCTACATTACTGGTGCCTACATGGTAAACTTTTATTTAATTTACCCTTAAACATACACAGAAATAAAGGTAAAAGATTTGCCACTATGGCAGTATCTTTTGAAATGGTACATGTTTGTACCTAAATGTAAGGTAATATTGTTACCTTACTAACAAGGTGGTCGTTTTAACAATCTTTTTTAAAGATTGTAGTGGAATAACTTTGTTAAAACAAAACCCATACTTTGTACACTAAATTATTAGCATATTAGAATAAAAAAAGTGCAAAATTGTACCTTTCAAAAAGGTACAGCCTCCATGACAGCTCTTTGTACTTCTGTAGTGTATACACTTTTAAAAGTGTTGTTTCAACACAGATTGTAAAAGCAGGTGCTATTTTTCCTTAATTGTTAATTAGTTAATGCACTTGTTTTGTTGTTGATACTAGCACAACAAAATAGACTTGCATTTCTTAAAAGAAATGCGTAAAATGCAGCACAGGATAGATGAAGAGATGTAAGAAGGAAAACACCAACAAAAAAGCATATGCAAGAAAAAAAGTCCAACCACAATGCAGAAATCAAATTACTAGCACATTGTTAGTGGCAGATGCCAATGTCAAAGGGGAGAAATTCAAATTTGCATATTAAAATATTTTTTAATTGTTATCAAAGGGCAATGATAGATATTCATTAAAATAAATCAACAACATAATGGTGGAAAGGCATCTGTACTTAAAACATGTTGATGCTGAATTCATTGCAATCAGATGGGAAGCAGGTAACATTACAACACATTATTTATTTATCGTGCGTCGTCAGACCTATGAAATGGGCAAAACATATCATGATTTTTTTAACAGAAGCATCTGCCAGTTGTTTACACTTTACACTGTAAAATTAAAGTTACACTTAGTTTGAAATAATTAAAAAATAGTAATTAAAAAATACATTTTAGCTTCAAAAATAAATAACTAAGTTACACAAAAGTATTCCAAACAAATAATTTAAGAAGTGTAAACTAATGTAACATTTGCTGCTACTTGAGAACTGGCTTGAACAGATATTTGCTTTGTTGATTAAAAATATGCAATGCAATTTCCTTAAAATAAATTACATGAAATAAAATAAAAGTAAAAGTCACACATCACACGTGCATTAAAATAACCAACAGAAAGACTTCCACTGTTTCAACAAGTGTTTTACATAACTGAATATACAGTCTAAATATCTGTAAGCCAATCCTAAACCTAACCACACACTCCAGTCTTCAGCACAAAGGTAACCTCCACAAAATGCATAGCAAAACCTCTCTTAAACATCTCTCCTTGTGTTTATATTGTGCAAAAACTGAAGCAGTTGATGCTTGGAACTAGAAATAGCTTGGAAATACTAAAACTACTTGGACAAAGTGAAGTCAGCTAAAAGTAATAGTAAGAACACTGAGTGGATTTTCTAGTGTACAAGTACAGTTGCAATACAAATCATGGCAGGATTTCATCAGCATAGAACAATAGTTGGCGTAAAAGCAAAAGTGATTAATAAGAATTGTCAAATAAAAAAAAATAAATAAAAAAAGAACAGAACTATTGCAGCACAGTGACAGGAAACCTCAATATACACTTTTTGTATGCATGCACATATACATACATATATATACATATATACACATATATATATATACATATATATATATATATATATATAT
>LR812529.1:17883247-17935747 GCA_903798195.1 Danio kyathit | reverse complement strand
ATTGCACCACCTTATTGGAGAAAACTGTATCAATTACAGTGCTTTCGCAGGTTTGAAGTATACTTGCGGTGGTAGCCGGATTGAAACACACCATTTACCCACATCGCATAAACAGTTAGCTACAGTATATGCAATAAACAAATCATAATTTCATTTTTAATAATAATTGTATTTATTATGACACTTTTCTTTTTGATAGGTTAAAGTAAAGACTGACATGAAAAAGAAATGCTATTCAGGAGCAATGTGCACACACTGACAGGTCTGCTTCTCTCTCTTTTCAAGTTCAAAGCAAATTTGAATGCCAAAGGATTTAAGATATGTATTTAAAGTAGTCTGTAATATATTAAAATCAACAAATTAATAATGTAAATATAAAATAATTAGCAAATGAGAAATAAATGACAGAAAAGTTGATAAAACAGACATTATCTCTAAAAGTTATCATAATTGCAGGACTAACACGAGTAGATTTTTAAATAAGGCAAATGCGTTGATTAACTACTAAAGGTGTATATATTTTGCAGCCAGTTTAGATGTCATTTCGTCCTCTCCGAGTAGGCTATATAGCCAAAGTTTTTCTGAGTCGTTTAGGTTAAAGAATATATTATTTAGCCTACGTTTTCTCTCGGTATCGCGGCTGTGCGTGCGTCAGCTGAATATAGGCCTAAAATAAATCTAAAAAGCAACTAGACTGCGCGCTGATACTTGTTTTTTTTTCGGATATCGAACAATTTCAACCGCGAGGAGATATCGACAGCTTGATAAAGTTTAGCCTATCATATGAAATGCATGGTGAAATATGAAATGTATGTCTCTTTTGTTGAATATTTATTTTATTAATCTATATCTTTAATATTTTAAAAATCAACCCGCTTTGGCCCTGAGGAAATTTTAATAATTTAGTTTCATTTCAGTTTTTTTTTCCCCAAAACATCAATGTTCTCCTTTAAAGTATAATTTGTTGTTTTACTTTCGCAGATATAGTCGGAAAAAAACACAGTCAAACAGTTTGTTAAGAGGCAACCTCTCACATGCGCTGAAGGTAGACTGAATGATAATCTTTAAAACTTTGTAATTTCGGGTATACTGCCGTTTGCTCATGCAAAATTAAACACCAGAAAATATATTGTAGTCTTATTTTAACAGCTTAAGTACTGTTACCATATCGATTTTGTTTTGAAAAACCTCAAAACGTCACGGAACCGGGAACGAGTAAGATAACTGCAGACCGCACTTGCATTCAGTGCATTCATTATATTTTTCCACGTACATTGTACTCATGTGCAACATGTCACAATTTCGCTTTTAAACATATAGTAATCTAAAAACTATTGCCAGTCAAACGCAGCACATCCATCACAGCAAAATAGATATAATAATAATAATAATAATAATAATAATAATAATAATAATAATAACAACACGGAATTGGTTACAGGGGTTGCTACAGAAAATAGCCTGATAATAATATTAATAATAGTAATAATAATAATAGTAATAGTAAGATAAAGAAAGAAAGAAAGAAAGAAAGAAAGAAAGAAAGAAAGAAAGAAAGAAAGAAAGAAAGAAAGAAAGAAAAACCCTTCTAGGATTTGTTGCTTATGATCGCCCATATGTTTTTCTTGTAAAGTTAAGGGTGTTGCATAATCATTTTAGTTGTAGTAGTTTATAATAATCTTTACACACAGATGCCGCGCAAGCAGCCTTTTTATTATTTTGGATATTATCATATGAATTAAACATAAAGACATACAACTACACAAATTACGTATCAACTTTTGTAGGCTCATCAGCTATAATAAAATTTCATTTTTGTATATTAAGTAAAGAAAACCTTTAAGTGTTTCAGAGCAAATAGATTAATAAAATATATGCGCTCCCACCACAGTAATGTTTTAAACTGCGTAACAATTAGGGATGCAACAATTATAGATCTTGGTTGTACGATTATAGTCTGAAGAAAAATCATGGTTTCACAGTTATTATCACCATTATTATGCATTTATTAAATTCAAAACACTAGTAGTTTATAAAATAACAATAAAACTGCTTATATTTTAAAGTGTTGTTTATTGCTGCTCATGAGAATGAGAGAAGAGCCTCCTAATTTTTTACTTTCACTTTCACTCTCATGGATAAGCAACGGTGTTATACGCACAGACATCCATTAGCCTATACATAATTATTTTCGTTTGTTTAGCGCAAAGAGTTGTTTCAAAACTATTTCTAAATTTAGTTCTAATTTCCAGCAAACGAATAAATGAACAATAATAATAAAGTGTTGTCCAAAAACTGAGTTATTTCCAAACACACATGCTACACCCCATATTGTCTAAAACCTGACAGGTGGGCAAATATTATTTACAAATAGTAAATAATACTGCTAATAATAATAATAACAATAATAACAACATTATAAAAACGCAAACTGTCATGAATAAACTGAAAAAGCGTCGAGCTGAAACTAGCAAACAACAAACGCTTCGCGCCTTGCGCAGCATTGCGACGGGTGTAGGGGTGCCGGTTAATCCGCATGCAGGTCAAGTAATCAAAAAGTAGGCTACTTGATGTTTAATTATAGGTTGCAGGTTAATAAGACCAAACATTGGTTGTGCAAACTTGACATACTTTCTCTAAAATTTTTAAGTATTTCGAGCTATATTATCTTTTTATAGACTGGCATAAATACGCATCACTGCAAGACATTTATAGTTTATATTAAAACGAGCCCTTACCAAAACTAATATTGGATTTTATTTTAAATGCGTGTTTGTGTAAAACAATATAATTTGCACAAAGAAATGATGGGGTTGTAAACAGGTAATAATTTTGCTTTTGAACTAGATATCCAGTCAAAGCACAATGCATCCCAGCATTATGGATATATTATTAGCTTAATATTATCATTATTAGACATTCGTGGATATAACGCGCTCTTTTAAACAAGCAGATTTTTTTTTTATGCAGGCTGTTCGCTCTGCATGCGTGTGAAAGAGAAATTGACAGAGAATGAACATTTATTTAATTTCATAACCGCCTAAATAGGCCTAAATAATTATTTACTTAAAGACATTAACAGCGAAACATGGAGAAACGTCCGGCGCATGGTCTAAAGAGCTCTTAAGTTGAATGCTACTTCATAAAAAGCATAAAAATAAACTGACCTACCTTAAGCAGATCACTAAAATTATAATAAAAGTAATTTTGCTGCAGGACATAAATTAGCCTAAATCCCGAAAGTTTATTTTTAATCATTTAGTTTCAGTTCAGTTTTCAAAACGTCACAGTTCTCCTCCAAATTATAATTATCTTTTATGTTTTATTTTCAATTTCAGTCACCTTGCATATGCGTGTGAAATATAATGTGGCATGACAGCATGAAAAAGGAAAAGGCAGTCAAAAGTTATAGCTAATTCATCAAAATTATATTGAAATACATCCGGATTATAAAAAAGAAAACACCTCATCAAAACAGTCTGTCTGCTATTTTATATAGGCCTGCTATATTTAAAAGAAAGCTGCAAAGTGGGCTAAATTATTTTAATTAACTTCTGTTTCTGTCACTCGCGGTTCATTGTGCGCGCCCGAGTTGTTTAAATTAATTGATATATTATTTACTTTTTCTCTCGGTATTGCGCTGTCAGCTGAATAAAGGCCTAAATTACATCTAAAAAGCAACTACTGCGCGGTGATATTTGTTCTTTTTTCGGATAAGCACCAAATTCAACCATGAGGAGATCCCGACAGCTTGAAATGCAATTCTAAAATGTTATTTATCTCGGGATAAAAACAATTCACTAAAATTTATTTAGTGTGATTTTCTATCTTAAAATAAAAGATTGGATTGGATAAGACTATTTCACAGTGTATAGGCTAAACATTAAAAATAATAATTAGACTGAGATAGATTCCCCCTTCATTCAGAAATAAAAAATGAAAGCCTCCTTTTCTACCATGGAAACAGAGTTTTGAAAAACGTTTTCATTCAGACTTCGTAAGAGAGAACCTTGGCTATACATCGCATATAGGCTATATAACAAAACGGAGTCTAATAATTAACATTACTGCCTTTTTTCATTTTTATATATATGAAAAATTCTGTGTGGGTTTTGACAATGTGTTTAATGGGGCTATAAAGATTAGCCTATCAGATGAAACGCATGGTGAAATATATGAAATACAAATGTCTCTTTTGCTAAATATTTATTTTAATAATCTATATCTTTAATATAATAATAATCAACAATAAAAATAAAGTATGCTGCAGTAAGTATATACAACAGCTTATAGGAAATAAACTAAAACTTGTCAGTGTAAATGGGACCTAAATAGGCTACAGTTTAAAGCAAAGTTGTTTGTAAGGATGTCGGGAACTGCATGTCTTGTTTGGTTCGCCTTGCGCATATTTGAAAATACTGTCGGAAGAAGGCTTTAGGACCACGCGGAATTCTCTGCTGTTGTAGCTCCTGCTCAGCAAGCAGCACTTCAGTTGAATTTTGTGTTTTTGACGTAAAAAAAATATTAATTTTGACGAATGCAAATCATTCACGACACCAACATCAATTTGCAAAGAAAATGTAAAAACTACCTGATAGGTTTTCAATAATCAATATAGTCTTTCATTATAATTTTCTTAGAAAAACTTTTTTCAAGCTTTTTTCTAATATAGATATTTTAATTAACATGGTTAATTCCAGAAGTTGCTGTGCATAGAAACATAACTAGGCCTGCGGCCTGTGTGTAGGTAAAAGATAACCAGGAATTTTGTCTCTCCATCTTTGTGAAAAATACTGGAGACATCCCCCTTCCCCCATCTCAAACCAAATGTTTGGCCATTGTAGTGTTAATATTCACAAGCTTTGGAGACCTATGTTTCAAGTGCACTGCAAGGGAGCGCACTTGTAAACATGAAGATTGCTAAAACTGAACTGTAAAAATGCTTTGTAAGCAAATTATGCCTAAGAGTGATGACTTTAACGCTTTATTTTAAAAATAATTCCAAGTTGAGGCATAGGGGGGATAAGTGGGAATAGAACACAGCCAGCAACTATTTCCAGAGGTGTAGCATAGAAATTTCCGATGCAGTTTGCAAATGTTTGTTGGAACGACAGATTTGGACCAAATCAACTAATTATCTTTGTAGCGTCACAACTTGCGACCTTAGTTTGCTAACAAGGGTTTTCGGAATCGCACCCCAGATAGGCTACACGCTAGAGGAGTGCTTTTGCAGACCAGTGCTGTGTTCTCATTTCACTACAGTTACTGCAAATTTAGCAATCTCCCCATGCTGCATCATTGGTATAATTATCCCAAATGTGTTAAATGTGTGTTCGTAGTTGTGTAAAATGCGTGGTTTCGACATCTAAAGTTATTTATTTTCTAAAGCAGTGTGGCTTTCGATTATCTCAGATTTAGACTAATTTATCTGGATGTGGGGGAGCGCGGGGCACAAAGTAACGCGGGGTTAAATGTAACACGGAGTTTTAAGGTATTTGCTCAGGGTTAACCATGGCATGCTTCCGAGGTTTTCACCGCAGTGTCGGCAGACGTCTTCCTGCCAATTATTGAAAATTTTCGGCGAAATTTGGATGAGAAACACAGGAGAAACCATTTTTGCAGCATAAAAGTATTTTTTATTACAGTCGATATTTTTTTATTTTGAAAAAAATCGGTGAAAGTATGTTAGTAAAATCTTATATTGTTGTGATCACCGTCTTCTAGGCTAAAAGATGAAACCATTTTGAAAGATGTATAAAACACACAGTGACTGCTAGCCAGCTTTGAGTAAAACATGACACAGCGGGGCTAGTTGTAACAGGGTGTTACAATTAAGCCACACACTGTTGGACACCAACTAAACTAACAAAATATTTTTTTTGAATTTTGAGTGTAATGTTGAGAACTTTTTAAATAAAAATGTTTTTTAATAGAAAATATTTTTTTTTTTTATAGAAATTTTTTTATTGCTAACAATGCAAATAAACACATTGTATAATAATGAATAAATTGATAATAATGCAAATAGATTTAAATGTGTTTATCCAATAAACAAAAAAATAAATAAACATACTGTGCTATGTAGAATAAAAAAGAAATGAGTCAATTACTGAGGAAATATAGCTACGGTTTAAAGTAAACTGAATTTAAATTAATTGTGTGAAATCTGCCTTTATAAGCATGTGTTACAACTAACCCTCTGTCTGTTACAACTTGCCCCGCATACGGGGTAAGTTGTAACATTTCACTCCCCGCGCTTTTGGCAATATTGTAAAGAAACGGTGAGTCCGATGGACATGCAGATTGTGCTAATTTGTAGGAGAGGCTTATTTTATCTGTATAAAAATATCATTTGTCTAACTCTATTACTTTTGGTCGATAATTGGTCAAAACAAAAAGTGTTACTTTGTACCCCGCGCTCCCCTGATTCAAATGTCGCGGGACAGATCATACAGTATAGACTCAAGCAACTTTGCCATGCTTAAAACTTGCTAGAATCTAGCATAATTAAAGTTAGTCTCTGTGTGCGGGTACACAAACTCCACGGTCCATTTAAGATGATTATGGCCAAGCGAAATTCTCTGCTGTCGCTCCTGCTCAGCAGGCAACACGCCATTCAGTTATGTTTTGTGTTTTTGACGTAAAAAAATATATTAGTTTTGGCGAATGCTACGAGCCAAGTTGCTGTGCATAGAAACATACATTTCCATAAACTGAGAATGAACTGAGAACATGCGGCTAACAGCGCTTGCGGATATATTTATTTAATTTCATAACTGCCATTAATAGCAAAAGGGAACCTATTTTGAGTCCACGAGAATGTTTTACATGCAGTGGCAGTTGGTCAAATATTTGTAACCTAGCCTAGAAAAATACTGGAGACATACCCCTTCCCCCATCTCAAACCAAATGCTTGTCTGTCTGAGGTGTTAATGGCGCAAGGCCTATTGTGCTTTAACCGGAAAAAACAACAACCCAAAAACACTGAAATGAATTACAAGGTTGCTACAGAAAATAGCCTAACAGCAATAATAATATTATTAATACTACTACTACAAATAATATTTCCCAGTGATGGATTGCAGCTGGAAGGGCATCCACTTGGTAAAACATATGCTGGATAAGTTGGCGGTTCATTCCGCTGTGGCAACCACAAACTAATAAAGGGACTAAGCCGAAAAGAATTTGAATAAATGAATAATAATAGTAATATAAAAATAAAGTAATAATCTTTACACACAGATGCCGTGCAAGCGGCCTTTTTATTATTGTTTTATATTTTAATTGCTGCTGCCCAAATAGCGCACCTCATTGGAATAAGCTAGTCGAGTACCTCCCGCCAGAAGAGAGTAGGTGGTGTGGCGTAGCTCGTAAAATGCCTGGCAACATGTTTTGAGGCCATAGATCATGAACCCGTTTCGAATCCAGCGACTGATGAACACGTTCTTTTTCTTTCCCCCACATAGCAGATTGGAAATACATTTATTTTCAATAGAAAGGAAATGTTTTGTTTAAAAATTTTAATAAAGTATATAAAATATACGAAATGAGTCACAAGGAATTTAATAAGGATAGGCCTAATAAGAATAATAAATATTTTATAGGGCCTAAACAGTTATTTTCCACCTGGTGTTAAATGTTAGCGACATCTTAATATAGCTAATTAATCTGTATTTACAATGTTAGTTGCCCTGCTTCACCCATATTCTCCGACCTCATGGAGAGAGAGAGAGACAGAAAAAGAATGTCAAATCATAATCAAACAGAAGCGCACCATTGCACCGTCATGAAACTATTAAAATGGTGACAACCAAAGCAAACAAATTACACATTAGCCTACGTGTTTAGCTACATTAAATGTGTACATGCATTAGCCAATGTGTTCAATCATTATATTCATTTATTCAACCGACAGCAACAGAATTTCTCCGGTAATAACTCTGTAAAACGTATCTAATAACATCCTATTTCGGTTGACGCCGTCAAACAGTAAGCGCAACTGCTCCAGAGAGACCTGAAACATATATTTTCTCCTAGGCTATATGAAACTTAATAGATAAGTCCCTTTTATTTAAGAAAATGATTTAAGGATGGTTTATATTAAGTAAAGAAAACCTTTAAGTGTTTCAGAGCAAATTGATTAATAAAATATATGCGCTCCCGCGGCCCGCCACAGCAATTCGCATCGGCTTTAAGAAAAAAAATCATCATTTGATACAAGTAGCAGTGTTAAATATTTCAGAATGGCATATCTCCACTATCTCATTCTACCCAAAGCAAAATGTAAAATAACAAATATCCTTCTAATCAAGCTTCATTTAAAATTTCATTTTTACCAAAGAGATAACAGGATAATGTTGGATAATGACTGCAGGGAAAAAGTGTATATCTAAATCTATTTTTTCAAGATTTATTACTTAAACTCGAAGTGCAGCGTATTCTTAATCAACGCCCCACTAATGTTTCTGTGGACGTCAGGTGCCATCATTAACCGTTTATCAAGTTTAATTTCAAACTGAACCGATAACTGTTTTTGATGAACTACTTTTTTCTAAATTATGAAACCGCAGTTACTTGCATTCAGAGCATTTATTATATTTTTCGACATTGTACTCATGTGCAACATAACAATTTCGCTTTTAAACATAGTAATCTAAAAACTATTGGCAGTCAAACACAGCACAGCCATCACAGAAAAATGGATAATAATAATAATAATAATAATAATAACTTTAATAATAATATTTATAATATTATTGATGATGATGATTATTATTATTATGAAGATATTGATTATTTATTTTTTGAAAAGTATACTTTTACAATTTGACACATGCAAACCTGCAGAAATGTTCTAACCAACAGGCCCATGTCATGTACAGATACTTAATAAATAATCCATAAATTAAAAGCATTAAGTATGCTTTTTTTTTTTTTTTTAACAAGCTTTGAAGACGTGAGGTAAAGTCCGCTTTTAAATAATACCTAGGCCACCTACAGCTTTGTTCAAATATTTTTATTTTTAATCATTCCAAGTTTAAATGTTAGAATGTTCTAAACATAACGAATAGGGCATAGGGGGATAAGTGGGAATAAAACACAGCCAGGAACTCTGTTTTTACAGCTCCGGAGGTGTAGTTTGCGACGCAGTTTGGAAATGTTCGTTTTGGGAAACGCCAAATCAACGAACTGTTTGTAACGACGGAACTTGCGACCTTAGTTGGCTAACGATGGTTTTGGGAAACGCACCTCAGTTTGTGAATTATTTTCCCACAATATAGGCTAGCCTTTGCCGTGCAACAGGTAACAGTTTTGCTTTTGACCTAGATATCAAGTCAAAGCACCACGCATCCCGCCGTTATGGATATATTAGCTAAATATTATTGTTATTATTATAGATTAGTGAATATAATGCGCTTTTTTAAACAAGCAGATTTTTTTTTCTTTCTCAGCATGCGTGTGAAAGAGAAATGAACAGAGAAAATGAACAGATGATAATATGCGGCTCACTTTGCGTGCGTATGCCCGTTTATTTAATTCATAACTGCCACTAGTTCTGAGTGCATGAGAGAGTTTTACATGTAATGGCAATTGGTCAAATATTTGTAAGCCTGTTATAAATAATAATCAGCCTACTGATAAGATATATAACAAGGTGAAGTGCTCCACCGGCACAATAATCTTAATATTATTTTGTAGTGTGTGCTGTGCCGCGGTTTTTAAATGTGCACATGTTTAAGATTTGAGGTAATAACATCGCCATTATGGTCAAAGAAATCGAAACATTGTTGTCACCCCAACGCAATTTAATAGGGCACTATAAAGGCTAAAGAACTAATTCTTATATTTGCTTTTTGCAGCCTAGGGCTATACATCTCACCATGTATCTTTTCTAAAACAGACAGTATAGTGTAAAAGCATGTTTATTACTAAGAAAACTAAAACAAAATTATATTTTAATTGAACACATCACATCACATACGGTACACATACAGAACCGTCTATCTAGTATTGTGAAAAGGCAAAGCTGAAAATCTGTGGTTAAAGCGCCACCCAGCGGTCAAAAACTGCTGGCGCACGAAATACCGTCGCCCCAGCGGTATGAACGGCGGCAAAGGGACCAAATTGAAGTAGTAACATCTGTATATTGTGTAAAGTAGTGACTAACTACTGTAATAGACTGACATTAGTTTATTTTAGATTCATAATGTGACCCTCATGAAGTGGTCTTTAGACTTCACGGTTATCAATGCACTCCATTAAGAGAAATAAATGAATAAAAAGGCCGTTCCACAACCATCAGCACCCAGAGGAAATCATTAATGCACAGGTAAACATGGTTGAATGTAATACAAATTTGTACTGCTGTCAACATTTTAAAAATGAGCCTATGCTAGAGTATCTGTCAACATATCTGTTATAATAACGACAGTCCCATTTAGAAAGTTAAGTTATAGCTCATGAGAGAGTTTATACTTCATCTTATTTTAGCAAAACATTGAGTTTTAAGCAAAGGACGAGGGCATTTAATTAGTTGACTGACAATGGCTTAAATAGTGTGGGATAGGGGAGTGTTTGTTTTACCTTACCATGTAATTACAGCAAATGGGAGCTTTCAAGCATTAAAAAAGACATAAAAGTGCTATAAAGGAATCATAAAATGGGATTATCTGCTCGTTTTATATCTGGTATTAAGTGCTTTTTTTTCAAATCTGATGGATGAACAGCCCTATACGTGTACATAGAGGCTACAGATTTTGGGCCAGTCCACTTTCAAAAACATCCAGAGGTAGAACAATACACTGCATTTGACCACATAAGCTTTTACACTATGGAACAGCACCCACAAAACATCATGTTCTCTCCACCTACTGCTCTATAACTGATCATTATGGAGCTTGCTATGAGAAAGCACACACAATAAACATGGCATTCATACTTCGCATTCAAAAAGATTTAATTGTAGCCACCATTCATAACCTTTTCATTCATTCAGTAGGACCCATGCAATGATGATTGATGGAATGATGAAATTTGGTTGAAAGGTTGATGGAAGCTGAACAAAATTATCATAGAGGCAAGTTTGAATGCATGTTAATACCAGGTGAAAAAAAAGGTTACAAATCTTAGCTGACTGGAACACTGAAAACACATAGCAATAAAATGATTCTAAACTTACTGGCATAGTCAAAAAGAGTATCATTCATGCATTGGTGACCATGCTAAGGACAGTTCTGCAGAAACCAAGACTTATCAGTCAATATTAAACCGGTCCTTCAACAAATACAATCATATGGGCCGCTTGCCACTTTCCTGAAATACTGTAGAATTTACTGGAGTTTTTACCAAAATTGTGCATCTATGGATCTACTGTATTCAGGAATTGTGTAGCTTCACTGGTAGAGCAGTGCATTATAGTAGCACGACAATCATGATCAATGATATAATGCACTATGCACCATGTCTCTCGGCTGGCCTGGGAACACCTCGGGATCCCCCCGGAGGAGCTGGAGGAAGTGTCTGGGGAGAGGGAAGTGTGGGGTTCTCTCCTAAGACTGCTACCCCCGCGACCCGGCCCCGGAAAAGCGGCAGAAAATGAATGAATGAATGAATGAATGGATATAATGCATATGGAGTGGCAATCTTTAGTGATTTCACAATCCAATCCGATTCCAATTCTGCGAGTCACATTCTGATTCCAAAAAAAATAATAATTTACATATTTTTCCCATTTCTTCAGCTATAATAATATCTTTCCAACTTTACATTTTACCCAGAATTAAAGTTCCTATGCTTTTATGACTAAAATCCATGTATGAAAGTATCAGTCATCATGTTTTATTTTATTAACAAAGTTACTAAAGTTCTTATTATTAAAAAAAAAAAAAAAAAACATTGCATTCTAAGTTTGTTTATAATCTATTCTGTTATAAATGGTCCCCATGAATCATGCTAATGCCACCCTCTCCACTTAAGTGATTCATAACCGATCCACACAGGATAAGAACCATAGTGTTGCGACAACCCTAGGATTCACTTTGATGTGAATTTACATGTGACTATCTGCTCATTATTTTTCTGTTTCCGCTCAGACCTGCGCTATTGCAATATAATCCCAACACCGAATCAATTCTGAACTTTCGGGAATCAATTCATAACTAGAGAAAGAATCTTGATGCATTGATGAGTCAATCTATTCTCCCACACCTAATATTGAATGGTGTTCCAAAGCCTTCACCCACTCATATTCTTCAGCTTAGTCACTGATTCATCAGGGGTTGCCACAGTGAAATGAACCACCATTTTTTTTTTCCAGTCACAACTTAAAGCTGGAAAAAATAAATAAATACACACTCACACTCTTTCATTCACACACACACACTCACTCATATGCTACAGCCAATTTAGTTTATTCAATTTGCCTATACTACAGTACATATCTTTGGGCTATGAAGGAAACCAGAGCACCCAGAGAAAATCCATGTGAAAATAGAGAGAACATGCAAACTCCACACAAAAATGCCTCTCGGCCCATCTGGGACTCAAACCAACAATCTTCTTGCTGCGAGGTGACAATGCCAACCACATAACCTGCAAATTGTGTGTTAATGAACCTTCATTTTAATTTTGAACGTATAAAATGAAAATCCTGTCAATAATTACCATTAATCACCCATATGTCATTCCAAAACCTCAAGACCTTCGTTTATCTTCTAAAAACAAATTAAGATATTTTAGGTGAAATCTAATAGCTCCCTCATCCTTCATAGACAGCAATGGTCCCGACCAGAAAAAAAACTGTCAAAACAGTCGAATCCAGTTCAGTGGTTCAATCAAAATATTATGAAGCTTAAATACTTTTGTGCATGTTCATGAGCACTGAGAAATGATGTATAGCCCAATGTACTCTGTTTGAATCAGTTGAATCTGAGGTAATATGTCAGCAGTGCGACATGCATAAATAGCACATCGCTAGTGTAAACGTGCACCCTATACTGACACTGAGAAGAACCTGTTGAATAAAGTCATTATTTTTGTTGTTTTATGTGTGCACATAAGTTTTGTAGGTTAATATTCAGATTTACCTTAATGTGAAAGTGAAGCAGTCAGTCAAGTTTATATTAATTTGTAAAATGATTTACACTTTAATGAAAATATATTAAACAAACTCGATTAATGTAACCATTTTGAAGAAAACGACATGTTTTACTATTGTTTTAAGAGCTAGAGCGCCGCCATCTTGGCATATCGCTGTCTCCTACGTTACGAGGTTGGTTCCCTTCTCTCAGCTCAATAGATACAATGGACGTAAAGGACTGAGCACAGAGACTGCAAAGCCTAATTTAACCCAATGCGTGAAGTTGTAGGTTTAGAGCTGCATATATATATATATATATATATATATTCTATTTTTCTTTTTTTCCCTTTTAATTGCCAATTGTTTGATGTGCTTTGATCTACTCTCTGTATTACGATGCCTGACTGGGTTTCAACCATTGTTTCTCCAAGGTCCGGTGCCGACGAAATGGGGGCGGGTACTTTCACTTTTTACTTCTACAGCAGCTGACCACTTTTTATGTTCAAACCAAACCAAGATCTCCAATGTTTTTCTCGTCCTTCATGCATGTTAAGAGATTGAGTTGATCAACTTGAAAAGGGAATATGTGTTGACAATCTTAGTAAGCGTGAAGTCATGTGCTTTAATTGTTGCATTAGTCTGAATGCAAATCCCCTCGTCAGGAGGAGCGTGAGAGTAGACCAAAATGCATCAAACGAAAGGTATTTAAAATAGAAACTGTATAAATATTTTTGTATATATTAGACACAACTTGATGCTTGTATTTGCACCAGCTCTGCGATGCATGTTCAAAACTTCACATATTGGGTTAAATTAGGCTCAGTCTCCGTGTTCAGTCCATTATTTCCACTGTATCCGTTCAGCTGAGGAACCAACCCTGTGATATCATATACACACAGCTATATTCCAAGATGGCGGCGCCCTTGCGCTGAACGCCATAGTAAAATATGCCCTTTTCTTCAAAATGGTTACATTAATTGAGTTTAATATATTTTCATTAAAGTGGAAACCAATTTAGGCGACGCAGTAGCGCAGTAGGTAGTGCTGTCGACTCACAGCAAGAACGTCGCTGGGTCGCAGGTTCGAACTTCGGCTGGGTCAGTTGGCATTTCTGTGTGGAGTTTGCATGTTCTCCCTGCGTTCGCGTGGGTTTCCACCGGGTGCTCCGGTTTCCCCCACAGTCCAAAGACATGTGGTACAGGTAAATTAGGTAGGCTAAATTGTCCGTAGTGTATGAGTGTGAATGAGTGTATGTATGTTTCCCAGAGATAGGTTGCGGCTGGAAGGGCATCCGCTGCGTAAAAATGTGCTGGATAAGTTGGCGGTTCATTCCGCTGTGGCGACCCCAGATTAATAAAGGGACTAAGCCGACAAGAAAATAAATGAATGAATGGAAACCAATTTACAAAATAATGTAAACTTGACTGCTTCAGTTCCACTTTAACCTCTTAACTATTCCACCAAGAAAAGAAAAAAAAATGTTTGGATTGCATTTCTTAACTCCTAATGTCGCTGGTTAACACAATCAATGCATTTTTTTTTTTCAACCGATATGTCGGATTATGGGAAACATACCAAGCTTATTACATTTACTATGAAAAATATGAAAATATGAAGTGTACGGCCAAATTATTAAAAAAAAAATATTCAAAATAAACATTTTTTGAACGTTAAATCACCTTTTTTTGAAGTATGCCATAAAACAGTGTTTCTCAACAACGTTCCTGGAGGACCACCAACACTGCATGTTTTGGATGTCTCCTTTGTATCTTATACACATTACAGGTCTTTCAGTCTCTGCTAATGAGCTGCTAATCTGAATCAGGTGTGTTTGGTTAAGGAGCCATGGAAAATGTGCAGAGCTGGTGGTCCTCCAGGAACGTGGTAGAGAAACACTGCCATGAAAGATTTCAGATTCTCATTTAACATGCTTTGTTTTGTTTTTTTTTACAATAAAACCAAAATCAAGTGTAGTAGTGCAAAGGGATGTTTGTTTGATTTTTTTTTTTTTTGTAAACCAAAAATCGGTTTGTGTAAGCCATTATTTAAAACAGTCGTTCCTTAAACGACTTTAACAGTCATTATTTAAAACAGTAAAAACATGGTCAACTGTTTGGTAGAGGGGCAGTTAAAGGGTTAAAGCATATGGTCTGTTTTGAGGGGTTTTTTTTGGTATCAACATGAACGAATCAGGACCGCTGCCATCTATGGCGGGTCAGAGAGCTCTCGGATTTGATTTAAAATATCTTAATGTATATTCAAAGACAAATGATTGTCTCAGGGGGTTTAAATGCCACCTGAGTAATTTATAACAATTTACAACACATGCAACACAACACTGTGATTATTTTTACACCAGGTAGAGGGTGCTTAACATCAAAATGTAAAAGCACATCAAAAATAGTCTGCTTGGACAAACAACAGTTTTCCGTATAGCTTTGGAAGACATGGACATGTCACACATGAATCATTTGCAGGGTATTCACGTTTGTATCATAGCTAAACTGCTGTACAAAAGTTGATAGAAACCAGTCTATGATTGTTTTCCTTTTGGGTTCTGCAAAAAAAAAAAAAAAAAAAAGACCATACTGGTTTGTATAAGTGTAGTTTTAGATACATTGTTTTGATTGTCAAAGGAATGGTGTAAGGTATCTGATGTAACACTGAAAATCTGTTTTAAAGCATCCCGAGTACTGACCTTTATAAAACAGAAGAAATTAAGTTCAAAGCAGCTCAGATTAAGTGTGTCAATACCTCCAGGGCCACAGCTGTCAGATATCAATCAAGAGCTTTAGAATGCTTTATCCATTCATCTTAAAATCTCCCAAATCCACCACTGACAGAGAAACAATCATGATAAGCGAAATGTAAATGTAAATGGGCAAGTCAAACTCTTATAAAACACTCTGTGATGGACCTAATTTTGCTCAAAAGCCTATTGTGACAAGCATTTCATTTGTGAAAGCATGTCTGATGTATGGAACCAAGCATGTCAAGCTGACCCTGGAGAGAGCTGATTCAGCATCCATGTTCGAACAATGTCCAAAGGAGACGGAATTAGCCTCTAATTCACTCCACCCCATTCAGCTTTCTACTGAGGCTCGGCAGGCAAGAAAGGTCACAACAGGTGTCCCGTGCCGTCCCCTTTTAAGAGTGCTTGGCTGTGTTCCATGGTTACCCCAGTGAATGCCATGCACCATTTCCACTCTTCGAACAAACACTACAGGTCTTTTCTTTACAGCTTTTGTCTGGTTCCCCTCGTCCAACTAGGGTCAGAGCAGGACAGTAAGTGTCCTGAGTGGTTGCTGTTTTTCACACTATGAAACTGCCGGTGCTGGTTTGGATGTGCAGGTACGTCGATTACACAATCCACTTATATTTCGGTAAGTGATTGCTTTTATAGTTTGAGTAGCCACTGTTTAACATTATGTTAAAAGTATGGTTTGAAACCTAGAGTTCTGATAGAAGGGAAGTTGATTGTTTCCGTATAATAATTCGCTGCTCTTGATGTCATGTGACCGTCCTCTTGATGTGCTCTTGTCTTGTCGAGTGTTGAACTGACTATTAAGCCCTGACAAGAATAACAAGCTGAATTTATATCCATTTTATTGTCTGTTGTCTCATTAAGAGCAAGACAGAAATATCGTTTCTCTGGAGCTACAGCGCAACATGCGACAATGACAGCTGGTCATAAAATGGCACAGTAAACAATAAAAAATCTATGCACAGGGTAATGATAATGAAGAATAATAGGAGGAAGGTGAAGTGCTTTGCATTCAACAAAAATGGATAGTGCTGTCGACTGGCTGCAGGGGAATTTTGTGGTGTGAAATGATATGTGTGCAGTTTGTTTACATGTAAAATCGCGTATGCCATTTATATATTTACTGCGCAAATATTAGCCCAAATGTGTTTTATTAGCATTTCGCAAATTCGACAGCGAGCAATTTTAGCAATTTACACATTACGCATATTTCGCTGTCATTTTGTTTCGCGATAAATAACGCAACAAACATATGTAGCGAAAAGCTAAAGCGGTGATTCTGTTTTTAATGTTTTGAAGATTGTATTAGAGACACACACATCGGGAGCACATTAAGCGATAATTATCCGTGCGATTATTTTACAATTGTTTTCTGTTAACATGTTTTCGGCATTAAACTGCCTCGCAGTAGATCATATCGATTGGTCGGCAGCAGCTGCGTGAGGATTTAATACGCATGGATTGACAGGAAAGCTTAGCAATCGTACCGCATGTTGGCACAAAGGGAAAATTCCTCCAGTGTGATTCTCTGTAACCAGCAGGTACCGAAACATCCATTCAAGAATTGATAGGATTTTTAGGATATAGGGGTTAAATGGTGCTCCTAACATCCACTAACATGGCTTCAACGTTCCAGAGACACGCTTCACCGCAAGGGTTAAAAACCGTACTACGCTTACACTCATATCAGCATGCCTCGCCATTTTCCTGCTTTATTTCCCCTCGCTTCCATGCTTCCTGCTCCGCCGTCCCCTCCTGAACACTGATCAGTGAGGTATTTTCAGCCGGAGGACGAGACACAGAACACATAAAAGCAACACAAATAAAAGGTCATTGTCTGAGGGCTTACCGGAGCCGAGGCAGGAAAAAGGGCCCGAACCAGTCAGTAACTATCGACCACGTGCGGGTGCCGGACCTGGAAGACGGAGCACAACAAAGACAGTTTGTGACAAAGCTGACACGCTGTAGTCTTGGAGGAGTAAAATCAATTGTGACATTTTTCATTTATTTGTAAATGCCTCTTTGGCGGCAGACTCACTCGAAACGACAGTCTGGCTCTTACGGAATAGGAGAGGTGAGAGTAAAATAGAAGAATCCTGACAGTTGCCTTAATGAGATTCCGCATTAGGGCCGCGCTCACACACTTTTCCCTCAGCCAGGAGCACGCCCTTCACTTTCAATCTCACACACAAGTAATTTGGCGAACGTTAACCCTATAAAAAACTAAATCCAGACAGCATTGCTGACACTTTTCTCACCATTCCCGATTTAATGCGAGACAAGAGCCCTAAATAGTTTGTGCCGATGAGCTCAAATTGATGTATGTGTGAAAATTACTGTGAACATTTGCAAAGTATATTTGATTTCAAAACTTTAGATTTATGACAGAACTGTTTGTAATTCAGACTTCAATGTTAGTATGTATTATTACTTGCCTGCAAACAATGTTTTTATATGAAAACTCTATTTAAAAACTTTATAATCTTTCGCTGTGGGTCTAATTTACTATATAGCAATGCATTGTGACATATACTACATGTAACAAGCACGTAATAATCTTTATATCTACAGGTAGGTACTGTTTAGGTAGACCTAAAAAGTTTCAGTTCCACAACTGAGGAACTTAAAATGGTCTTAAATCATAGCAAAAAGACCAATTTCCAAAGAAAAAAAAATTAGATTTCTGACAGAACTGGGTTAGTTATGTCACACACGCAGACACAATAACTTCAATATTAGTATGTATTATTATTTGCCTGTAAATGCAAACACTGCAAATAATGTTTAATATGAAAAAAAAACATTTAAAAACATTTATATTGTTGCGTAACTGTCTAATTTATAGTTGATTAATATAATTAATATCTGATATGGCAATATATTCCAGTAACACATTAGATGCAAAAAGCACTTCATGGTTTCAAATACAAAAACTGTGTACGAAAGTACTGTTTTTGCAACTTAAAATGGTCTTTTTCACAGAATGAAAAATACTCTGCATCTAATGCACATGCCAATATCTAATTGTTTGAAGTGTAGTACAGTAGTTATGTAAAAATATAAATGTTATTTCAGTATCCTAGTGTTTGGAAGAGGAGTTAAAATGAAATACATTTAAAGAGCCTCTATGATGGGTTCTTGAAAATGACCTTCCATGCAGTGTGAAACAGCTCTAAAAAAATCCTAAAAAATCCTCTAAAAAATCCAGCTAAGGCTTAAATCTGAAAGTGCACCGTGTTTAAAACTACTGATTCATCTATAAAAGAGTCGACTCAGTGCTTTAAATGAATTGTCTTGATAACGAGTCTTCAGCCGTCCCGGCGTGACGTTGATACAGAACTTAAGCCCCGCCCATTTGTTGCACATGCAAACCCAGGAAAATTGAAACCCCTAGCCCCGCCCACAAACACAGAAGCAAGAAAAAGAAGAACACTGTAGAAGACCCCGGTTGAATTATGTCACGAAGACGCTGTGCTCAGCTGGATATTATTGGAAGTGTGAGGGAAAATTTGTGTTATTTTCCCTACCCAAAGATGAAACTATGATGAGCCAGCGGTTGAGGTTTATTTTTGCAAAAATACCTCAGCATTATAGCCCAAGCCTTGTGCTGGGTTTTGAAATTATGGGAGTTTTCCGGGAGAAATAAAACGGGAGGGTGGCAAGAGATGGGTCTGAAATACGGGAGACTCCAGGGAAAAACAGAATATTGTTGATAAGCCGTGGTGGGTGTTTCTCTCTGTCTCGGGCTGAATGCTGTCGACCAATCACAACAGATTGTCATCGGTCCAATCAGCACAGATTAGCCTCACGGAAATGAGGGGTTTGGAAACAAATTAATCGCTGAACGAATCATATGGGAGTCGCTGGGATAATTAGGTAAAAATAAATACATCTTATAAGACTTTTTTACTTTGCATGCATATCAGCCTGTTGTTGGAGACCCTCAAAATCAAAATATGACCCTTTTTAATGCATAATAGGGTCTCTTTAAATAAACTAATGAAATATATTAACTAACACAAAGTTGTATTTTCAAACTTTGAAGTCTTACCAATGCAATTTAGTGTTATCAATTAATTCAATGCATTAAAAGAAAATAGTAATAGATTGTGCTCCCTTCAAATTATTTACAAAACAGTAACATTTCTCATCATAAAAACCTGATGAAATATTGAAATATTTACATTTATGAATTGAGTAACAATACTTACCACATACTATAAAAGTTTAGAGTTATTGCAAGTAATTATGTATAGTTTAATCACTATACAGTATGCTACAGGAAACTACTATTACAATAGCAAGACTTGTAATGTGTAACAAGGACAGTGTACCGCAGAATTACCAACATGTCATTATGTAATAGTTCTTTATTAAAAAGCTTGTTAACCATGCAATATCACTTTATGAATACCATAATCACATTAACATATAAAATGTATACAGGTCCTGATGATTGGTTTCATTTTATTTTATAAATGGTCTGGCATTCCAAAACAATCTCATGGCAATTTGCAACTTTTAGATTTAGTGGCTAATTTGTATAATCTCATGTGTACAATTTAGTAGGATTTGCTCATCCCCCAATGACGGTTGGGTTTAGGGGCGGAGTTTGGTGCCATGCTTACTTTTTTAAAATTGTACATTTTCGTACGATTGAACTAGTTTAAATTCGTACGAATTAGCCACTTAACTGACAAAATGTAAACTAGTGGCATTTCCTCGTGAGATCAGGCTGGGTATTCATAACAAATAGATAACCAATATAATTAAATAAAATAAAAAAATAAATAATAATTTTGAAACTATAAAAGCAAGCTAAATTATTTTATTTTCATTTTCTTAACAGAAAACATACTTAAAATGTGAACACTACATTACCTAAAAACATCACGAATGAAAAAACATATTTATTCTCTGCACTAAACATCTATATAGTCAATATCATCCTATTTCCTACATCCTATTTGTCCATCCATTCCACTTAAGGGAGGAAAAGTAAAACAACACTGCTCAGTGTTGTGAGCAAACACCTTCTGTTCTGTCACAGAAGACATGGCATACTTTACTGAAGTATTGAGTCAAGTTCATTGAGTTCTATTCACATTTCACCCATGTACTACACAAGGGACTTCCTTAAATAGATCAGTAATATGTAAGCACAGCAAGATGTACATCATGCACTAATTATCACAAGACTGTAGATCTTTAGGAGGAGATGACATAAGTCAACTTGAAAGGAATAAATATAAATGTAAAATGTATTTTATTCCAGTGACCTATATAATCTTCAGTGCAATCGTTATTATAATTGTATAATATGATGATTTAGAAGCACATATGATTATTATCCATGTTGAAAATATTTGTTTATATATAAAGATGGAAAAACAAAGTCTGGTTTACAACAATCTTCAGTATACTGTATGCTATGTTGTGTTTAGCACCAAGCCAAGGGTCAGTAAAGGCGTGTTGTAACTGTCAGTGGGCGCCGTCTTTCGGATGAGACGTTAAACCGAGGTCCTGACTCTCTGTGGTCATTAAAAATCCCATGGCACTTCTCGTAAAGAGTAGGGGTGTAACCCCAGTGTCCTGGCCAAAGTCCCTCAATCAGCCCTTACCCATCATGGCCTCCTAATCATCCCCATCCACCGAATTGGCTCTATCCCTGTCTCTTCACTCCACCTATAGCTGGTGTGTGGTGAGCGCACTGGCGCCGTTGTCCTGTGGCTGCCGTCGCATCATCCAAGTGGATGCTACACACTGGTGGTGGTGTGGAGAGACCCCCCTCATGATTGTGAAGCGCTTTGGGTGTATGGCCATACACAATAAATGCGCTATAGAAATACACATTACATTACAGTATACTGTATGCTATTTTGTGTTTAGCACCGAGCCTAGGGTCAGTAAATAGTGACAGAGCTTTCATTTTGGGTGAACTATCCCTTTAATCAAACCAGAGCAGGAATATTAGCTTAATTCATTTTCAATACATTTTCACTGATATAGTATGTAAGTTAAGGCAAATTTCTAACCAGCCAATCACATGGCAACAACTCAATGCATTTAGGCATGTAGACATGGTCAAGATGATCAGCTGCAGTTCGAATGAGCATCAGAATGGGAAAGAAAGGTGATTTAAGTGACTTCAAACGTGGCATGGTTGTTGGTGCCAGACAAGCTGGTCGGAGTATTTCAGAAACTGCTGATCTACTGGGATATTTACACACAACCATTTCTAGAGAATTTCTAGAGAGGTTTACAGAGAAAGGTCCCAAAAAAAAAGAGAAAATATTCAGTTAGTGTCAGTTCTGTGGGTGCAAATGCCTTGTTGATGCCAGAGGTCAGAGGAGAATGGCCAGACTGGTAGGAACCGATAGAAAGGCAACAGTAACTCAAATAACCACTCATTATAACCGAGGTATGCAGAAGAGCATCTCCAAGTGCACAACATGTCCAACCTTAAGGCGGATAAGCTACAGCAGCAGAAGACCACACCGGGTGCCACTCCTGTCAGCTAAGAACAGGAAACTGAGGCTACAATTTGCACAGGCTCATCAAAATTGGACAATAGACGATTGGAAAAACATTGCCTGGTCTGAGGAGTCTTGATTTCTGCTGTGACATTGTGATGGTAGGGTTAGAACTTGGCGTCAGCAACACGAAAGCATGAATCAACGGTTCAGGCTGGTGGTGTTGGTGTAATGGTGTGGGGGAAATTTTCTTGCCACACTTTGGGCCCATTAGTAGCAATTGAGCACCGTGTCAACGCCACAGCCTTCCTGATCGCTACCTCCAGCAGGATAACGCACCATGTCATAAAGCGTGAATCATCTCAGACTGGTTTCTTGAACATGACAATGAGTTCACTGCACTCAAATGGCCTCCACAGTCACCAGTTCTCAATCCAATAGAGCACCTTTTGGTTGCGGTGGAACGGGAGATTTGCATCATGGACTGCGTGATGCTATCCTGTCAATATGGACCAAAATCTCTGAGGAATATTTTCAGTACCTTGTTGAATCTATGTCACGAGGGATTAAAGCAGTTGTAAATTTAAAAAGTGGGTCCAACCTGGTACTAGCACGGTGTACCTAATAAATTGGCCAGTGAGTGTATATTCCAAGTTACATTGTTTTATTTACTATTACTACAGTAAACATGTTGTTGTTGTTATTATTATTATTATTATTGTTGCTGTTGTTGTTGTTAGTAGTAGTAGTAGTATTCAATATTTTTTCTTGTTATGAGAAGGGAAAGATAGAATAATTGTCATAGAATATATAATAAATATAAAACTAGAACAATTAATTTCTGTAATGTCAGATCGAAATTATCTTTGATTTGGTGCTCTTTAATATTATTACTATTATTATTATTATTATTATTATTATTATTGTTGTTATTATTATAAAAAAAAAAGCCTTGTTGCTTAAAGTTTTTGTTCACTTTTGGTCAATTCACGGTGTCTTACAAATAATACAAAGGGATCTTTAATGTAATTCACTAGTGCTTAAAGGTTTAGAACTTTTTTCCTTTTTTTTTTTTATACTGTTCACACTTCAGTGGAGCTCACTTAGAAAAGGATTAAAGAGCATAGCAGATCTTTTGGAAGCATCTCCCTTGTTCTCTTAAGTCGCTGTGATGTGCTGGCATAAATAAAAACAGATGGCTATTATGAGAAAGTCCCCGTCACAGTTACTATCCATCTCTATCTGATTACCATTTCAACTCACTTGTCAGGTGTACTTGATATGTGTTGTAATCTGATTTGTGCATCAGGAGACTCTCTGTTGTATTAAGGAACACGAGTAGCCACAGCATTGTCCTTTTTCAGGGCTGCAGCGCGAATATCGTACATTAGACACAATGGAGCAGTGGTTCTCACATTGGCAATGCAGGATTGAAACTGGTTAGCAACATGTGCTTATTCTCGCTCTCTCCAGCTCATTTTCACTTCTGAAATGCATTGTGTTTTTAAACAAACATATGAATGGCTGTACAGTTTTTGGTTGACACATACAGTTAAAGTCAGAATTTATAGCCCCCTGAATTATTAGCCCCCCTGTTTATTTTTATTCCCTAATTTCTGTTTAACGGAGAGAAGATTCTAAACACATTTCTAAACATAATAGTTTAATAACTCATTTCTAATAACTGATTTATTTTATCTTTGCCATAATGACAGTAAATAATATTTTACTAGATATTTTTTAAGACACTTCTATACAACTTAGTGACATTTAAAGGCTTAATTAGGTTAATTAGGTTAACTAGGCAGGTTATGGTAAATAGACAAGTAATTGTGTAATGATGGTTTATTCTGTAGACTACGGAAAAATATATATATAACTTTAAGGGGCTAATAATTTTGACCTTAAAATGTTAATAATGGGTTAATAATTCTGATTTCAGCTGTACATTAATCTACATGATCTACACCATGTATATTATATGCACACATAGCACACACAAACACACAGAGACTCAGAGAAAACACAAAATTACATAAATCATGAAAATACATAACTATAATAGCTACTCTCCATCAAGTAATTTTTTTTGCTTAAAATGTTAGATATTATTTGTCTGTGAATCTTTTTTTTTTCTTATTACACAGGCACACACCGATCTTTTGTCTGTCCAGCAAACAAAAATATGTTCTTAGAACAGGTTGCTAATGTACTGATCAAGACATTCATTATGGAACTCCTTATGAAAACATTCAGTAATTGATAGGATTTTAGTATTTGATGGGATTTATTTATTTATGTATTCATTTATTTATTTACTTATTTATCATAACTTTGTCCACCTGTGTGAAAAACAATCTTTGGCTCAACTAGTACAACAAATTAATAATGACAAAGTAGAATAAAATCTAAATCATTAATCACATTACACAAATTACATAAAAATAAATATAGATCATATATTCAGTTCATATATATATTGAGGGAAGAATTATTAGCCATCCTGTGAAATATTTATTCTTTTTCAAATATTACTTTATTAAATTCACAGTATTTCTGATAATATTAGCAAAGAATACAGTTCAGTCATTTCAGTGCAACGTTAACATTTAACTACAAAATGCAAAACAGGTCAAACAGATAAACTATAAAGTATATAAGCTACAATGTATAAGCTATTCCACTACTATCCAGTATTTGTAGCAATTTATATAAATAGAGTGACAAATTGCTTGCCATTGCTGATGTAATTATCAATGCATTGCAATTTATTTATTACATACAAACTAAATCATGTTGCAGTTGTATAATCATTAGCTTCATCTTACACAAGTAGAAATGTTCCTCTGCATTTGTTTACATTCATCCTCACACTGAGGCTCGAGACAATGATGTCATGGCTCACAGGAAGAGAAGAGCAAGTTAAGAAACGTAATATGAACGACAAATGAGCACCAAATGATCTTCCGCACAGTCATAATGCCCACGGAAGTAAAAACACCCAGAAAGAGTGATCGCTAAAAGCAGCTAATGCTAATGGGATCACATAAATCTGTGTAAAATGCATAAAAAATACGTCGCTACAAAATGCAAGTTAAAAAAGAACTATGAAGTATATAAGTTAAAATATATAAGCTACTCCACTACTGTCCAGTATTTATAGCAATTGATATGAATGGAGTGATAAATTGCTTGCCATTGCTAATGTAATTATCAATGTATTGCTATGTAATTTCACAAAACTGCATTAAATCCACATACAAACTATATTATGTTGCAGTTGTAAAAGATGAGGCTAATGATTATACATGTAGAAATGTTCCTCTGCATTCGTTTACATTCATCCTCACGCTGAGGCTCAAGACAATGACGTCATGGCTCACAGGAAGAGAAGAGCGAGTTAAGAAACGTAATGTGATTGACAAATGAGCACCAAATGATCTTTCGCTCAGTCATAATGCTCACGGAAGTAAAAACACCCAGAAAGTGTGATCGCTAAGAGCAGCTAATGCTAATCAGATCACATAAATCTGTGTAAAATGCGTCGCTACAAAATGCAAGTATAAAAAAAAAAACACATGTGCAAATATGCCAGCATGTTTTTCCATGTGTACTTCCGGACTAAAAACAGTTGAATGCTGTACAATAAAACTAAGTTGACAGAAATAAACTGGAGGAGACGTGACTAAAAAATTCAATGTTGTTTTTCAGTACAGCATACAAGTCATAGACTGCAAATTCAATAAAATAAAAAAAAATATATTGAAACTAGAGTCCTAAAGCTTTCTAATCATGCTGTCCAGGTCAAGTAAATGTGTGTGGCATTAACTTGCAGTGAATGTATTTCCAGAAAAGTTTCAGGCTGTCAGTGATCTTTGCATGTTAAGTACGCTAACTTTTATTAGATAAATGTCCTATATTGTCCTATAGATAATGAACCATATTGTAAGATAGCCTTGTCATTGCTGGTATTGACAGGCATTTACCTGAAAATCTTGGTCTCATTTCCACTAATTGGTACGGTTCAGTACAGTCAAGTACAGTATAATTCAGTACGGCTGACCCAGATCATCCTTGTGTTTCCACTGCAGGGCTGGGATGATAAATAAATGCATTGCGAATTGAGAAATTATTTATTCTTAATTTTTTTGAATTCATTGCAATTCTTCTTTGAATAGATTCTAAGCTAATGTGGTTTTTACAAGCAGATGGTGCTGTATGTTTTACAAACAGCCACACTTCGCCAATCCTTAAGCCACGGTTGCACTGCACTTTTCTCCCCATAGACTTTCATTCATATGCACGCGAATGCGGCAGACCGGAAATGCAAGTTCATGCATCAAGTTTCGCAGTTCGCTGCGTTGCAAAGTTCAAGTTTGGTAAACTCTGACCTGCAAAAATCGCATCACATGACTGCGTGAGACCAATCGAAGATCAAAAAACATGACAAATTTAAAATATGGAGCAATCACTCGCTTTTGTAATGTGTGATCATCTTCTATAATCCCACCCCTTTTTGCAGCGCCATACAACAATTTTGCAAGCTCAAACTCTAGCATGACTGCACTATTGCACATACTGTATAATGTGAATGTAAAACAATCCTTAAACAAAAAAAATTCATGGAAATATTTAAGTGAATTACAAGCATTCATAGTGAGTCGTTTCCATCAATCCTGTAAAATAAAATCATGTGCATGACAAAGTACATGACTAAAAACACAAGCGCTCTACTTCGTGCTCACCAGTGGTGGAAAGAGTACTAAAAAAAATCATACTCAAGTAAAAGTACCATTACTTTCCTAAAAATGTAGTGCAAGTAGAGTAAAAGTATCTGCTGTAAATATTGCTCAAAGTATGAGTAAAAAGTAGACCTTTTAAAAGTACTCAAGACTAGTGAGTAGTGAGTATTATGCGGTCAAAAGCTGATATGTTTACATGTAATTTGTGCATGTGTGTGTAAACGTAACATTCTGTAGGGCATTTAGTTATTGCCCAGAAGGCACACAACATAATGAGACATTAATATTAGGTTAGATTTATGTTGTACTGTCTGGTGACCAAAATTATTTGTCAAGCCAGCAGCTAAGGACAACGCTATTTTGATGTCCAATAATGACGTCAAATGACATTGATATTTGGTTGATTTTAGGTTGTTAGACAGTGACCAAAATCCAGCGTTGAGTCAACATCTTAAACCAACGTCATATATGATCAGGTACGGCAACCAAAATCCAACATCTGATAGATGTCATAGGGGTAACGTTCACACAATGTCAAGCTGTTACATCATTAGACGTTGATATTTGATTGGTTTTAACTTGGACATTGGATATTGATGTTAGCCTGACGTCGAGTTCTGACGTCAACCCGATTTTCATTTCCAAACAAAATGCAAAGTCTCCATGACGTTAAGGTTCAATGTCAATCTGACGTCCTGTGCCTGCTGGGTGTTTTAGGCCATTTCGGTCATCATACAGTAAACATCCGTCATCTTCTCATCAGTGGCATGCATCTAAACAGTCTCTGGGTCAATGCGCATAAAGATTTTGAACATCTTCATGGACCCTTTTAATACTTCCAGTTTGCTGCAATTATAAAATGCACACGTCTTGAGGTAGTTCATTAAGACGCAAATTACCTTCTACGGTATGTGTGATTTGATTGGACAGGAATCACAGCACTGATTTTTCTAATCCCCATGGACAAGAAAAATAAAGTAGTTACTGCAGGTTGAAGGAAAGTAGTGGAGTAAAAGTACAGATACTGCGCTAAAAATGTACTCAAGGAAAAGTAAAAATACACAATTTTAAAACTACTCAGTAAATTACAATTACTGAGAAAAACTACTCAATTACAGTAATTTAAGTATTTGTAATTAGTTACTTTACACCACTGGTGCTTACTAAGAGAAAATTTAAATAAATAAAATTAAAAACTAGCCTAGAGCGCCATCTACTGTTAAAAACTAAGCTCAGACTTGATTCCAGAGAGTCATGATGCTTTCCAAAAAATGTAGAGAATGACAAAACACTGATTTATCATCCCAGCCCTAGCCAACAGTATATCCTTAATCCTGATTTAGAATTTTGCGTTGAGTGATCAATGCACCACATGGCGGAAACATTAGACAATGCTGTTGTGAGCATTTATATTTCTGCCTTCTGTCTGTGTTGATCTACAATAACATCTCCAAAACACTAGTAGGCAGTGAGGTTTCTGTGTTTCACCTTGTTGATTTTCTTTGCAAGTATTATTTAAATAATTTAGGAAAGAGAAAAAACCAGCAAACATTCAGCAACTTTAATCGTAAAATATACTATACAAAAAGCAAAACTATCAATCCGCAGATTCTCTGAAGGACTCATGCCATGAGCATCACTGCACTATCATGGCTTTTGGCCTGCCCATACTTGTCATTGCTACCAATGCAGCCAATAATAGATCTTGCGTTTGGCATCTTTGTGACGTATAGTTAAGGTGCGCATCAAGCTCTGAGTCAGGGTATGGTAAATGGTATATGACGAAGTATATGCCAGACTTACCACTACACAGATAATTAAAAAATTAGCCTTTACTTATTGGTTGTGGTGTACACCATAAAGCAGCAATCAATGTTATTCTAGCTTGATAAAAAAAGAAGGCCATTCGACCCATTTATATACCCAGTCTTTTGCACACTCAGGTTCATTATTTCAAATGTAGAAACACACAGAGGTGAGTAGTAATGAATTACAATTACTTTGTTAAATTTACCCGAGTAAAATTGTGGGGTAACTTGTTTAGTAAAAGATGTGTACTTTTATTCTAACTAAAGTAATGTTATTGAGAAAAAACTTTTCTCGTACTTCTTTACATGTGGCGGCTATGGATATTATGGATACTCTACCCACCTCTGGACATTTGACAAGCAAATTATTATTATTATAGAAGTAGCACACGTCACACTTTCTACATATTTTGGATGCAACATGTGACCGGTAGGGTTAGGTGATAAATTGAAGGCAATTTTCATGTGCATTTTGTCAGTAAAGCTGGTTTCAGTAAATCACTAGCATCTGCATTCAGATGTAGCAAATTTTATTACAATCAGAGTCGTAGTTCACTGATAACCAAATCGAATTTGATTTAATTGGATAGTAACATCAAGATAATTCAGCGATTATCACAGCTGTTTGCTTAGCTTCTTGATTCACTACAGCTTTGTGTATCAAATGCTGCATGTGAAATTACCACTTATAATATCATGGTTTTACTCCAAACTCACCGTATAACTTCAGTCGAGTGTTTTAAACAGATACGTTAGTGATATGATTCCAGAGCTGTATGTTTAGTCATGCAGAATCAACGAAAGCTAAAAATGCAAATTCAAAAGCTAATTGTCTGTTTATAATGCGATGCTATGGGGATTTTCTGAATTTCTTCATGGGCATTTGGAGTTTCCGCGAAAGCCCCCTCTAGCCTTCAGAGGAAATAGAACGAGCTTCCCTGGCAATATGTGCATGACAATCACAGCTTTGCTCAGTCATGTTTTCAGTTTCAGTTCAATTAATCTCCAAGTCCTAGTGAACTGTCCCATAAACAACAACAGAGAACATACAGCAGATCACGCTCTTGCTTCTTGACGAGTTGGCATGTGGCTGTTTGTCACAAAATAAAAACAAGCTGAGCTTAGGTCGATCATGGTTCATTGCTGCCTGCCATCTATGTATTAATACGGTGTCATATCTCAACAGTGTATTTAAAAATGGCATTTCTTGTCGTACCCCCATCATATTGCATGCACAAATGATGATTCCTAGTAAACCAATAGCATTCTGCAGTGCACCACATGTACAATATTGATGTCCTATATAATTAGCATGATAACAGCAGTTTTCTATTTTTGTACTTCTGACAGTGGAAATGGATATAAATGCATATTGTACTCTGTGCTGTAACGAAATGTACTGCTCAGTGGAAACAAGCCATGAAAGCTGAGGCTATGAACACCACTACATTAAAAGCTAAATGCATTAATTGTAATTTGATTTACTGAGATTTTAGGAGTATATTACCAAAATTTTATTATTTGTGTTATATTACAGCAAGTAATACATTGCTTCACATACTATTTTAATGTGTAACTTCCAATACTGTTGATAAAAAGTTACACAGTGGTAGCTGTGGAGCTGAAAAAAGCCAGAAAAGCTGGAGACACACAGCAGTATATGATAGTAGCTCAGGGTTTGATCAGTTTGTTTTGAAGACCTCTCTGGAAAAGTGGAAAACACTCATTTTCTCTCTTTACCTTTGCAGTGGATTTTCTTTCAGGTGGCATGTGGTGTTGGAGTCGGAGGTCAGATCTCTCCTGCTGCCCCTCCAGTGAGGTCACAGCATCAGACTGCTACGCCTGACCGTCTTCTGGAGCCACCATCCATTATCTAAAGAATCCGGGGAAGAGGCCAAAAACCTGTCAGTACGACATCGGCTTCAAACTGCGCTGCTGAGGATGCCACAGGGAACAAACTAAGGCAACAGAGTAAATAAGATATTTATACAAACATTTTGGATTAATTTTTTTTCTACTACTTTGAATTGTATCTATTAATACTTTGTGCATATTTATAAAAGCCTCTGCACTTATAAAGGAAAAAAAAATAAATGTCTGTTTCACACATTATGACAAATATCCAATAAATTAATAAATAAATGAACATTGTGGTTTCACAATAAAGCAGTTTTTCTGTTCATATTTTTACTTATGTTCACAGCCTTAGTGTGCTTTTTCATGTTTTTGTTATTCAACTACAGTAAAAAAATAAATAACTTAATTCCAAACTTACGTAAAACGTGTCATCCTCTGAATAAAGCAACATCCGATCCCAGTGGTCTTCTGAGGTAACATGGGTCTTAATTCCAACATATTTCTGACAATGAAAATGAAACAGACGTCAACAGCCTTCACGAGCTTCCGGGTGTCGTCATTTTTGCGTTTGAATGAAGGCGGCGGCAACTCATTAGCATAGAGTATTATTATGCCAGAAAACGTTTGTCGAGCCAACTTATTTTGTGGAGATTTTTATTTTCTGACGTACTTAGTCATCTTGATAGAGAGCACATAAAGAGAAAGCACTTGCTGTCCGTTTTGCTTATTTTATAAATATGTGGGCGCCCAATTATGAAAAATACAAATAAATAATACAGTGTATATTAAATTCTCAAATCGGTGTCTTAACAATATGACCAAAATGACAGTAATTTAAGCTCCTTTGTATGGTCACAAATGCCTTTTTGAATATTGTAAATATGAACGAATTACAAAGTTTAATAATTATATCCGCATCGGGATAAAATGGAACCCATTTTACACAAAGATTTTAAATATAAAAACATGGATGCATGTATTGACAAAAAAAAAAAAAAAAAAAAAAAAAAAAAAAAAAAACAAGTCTTTCTAAGAAAAAAAGTCACATTAGCTCACTCACAAACACATAGATCACAGGAATTATCAAAAACACATATTTTACATTTTTATTGCTATATTTTATTTTTCATATCTTTAAAAACTTACAACTGTAATACGAACCACCGGAAGGACAAGGAGGGGTGACAATTCAATACCAGACAAAGAACTAAACAAAATCGGGGGTATAAATACACAGAACATGATTGCACTGAATACATACAGGGGTGTGACACAGGTGAAACTAATGAACATTATCAAAAGGCGGGAAAACGGAACAAAAGAATCACATGACATAAACAGAAACACATGGAACACAACACATGGGGAATGACACACCAAATACGCGACAACATCTATCCACACACCAATCGTGACAGAATGAAAGAAAGAAAGAGCAGCCAAGTCACTAAATAAATATCGAAGCATGTTGTAATTGTAGAAGAGTTTTATTAACTTTAAAAACAGATATAGTTTAAACAAAAATGCTATTTTATGTTTATGTACTGTAATCATTCACTCATCAAATACATTAACAAATCTGCATGCAATTAAATCATCTTTGAAACACACAATAGGAATTTAACCTGCTATAATGTCCTTTTCTCCCTAGCATATTTAGTAAGCATCTTAATATTTAATTAATTTCTTTTCGGCTTAATCCCTTTATTAATCTGTGGTCGCCACAGCGGAATGAACCGCCAACTTATCCAGCATATGTTTTGTGTGCCCTTCCAGCTGCAACCCATCACTGGGAACCATCCATACACACACACATACGCTGCGGACAATTTAGCGTACCCAAATTCACCTATACCACATGTTTTTGGACTTTTGGGGGAAACCGGAGCACCCAGAGGAAACCCACGTAAACATAGGGACAACTTAATATTTAATAATATTTGTTTTTCAAAATCAAATAAATACCAATAATTCAAGAATATTTTAATAACTTTTGACAGGCTTTGTTTAAGACTTGTGACAATAAATGGTTATTTTAAATATTTAAGCTATACTTCCAAACATACTTCATAACAAATGTGACCACAACATTTATAATAATTAATAATAAGCATTATCAGATTTAATGAGTATATGTCGTTATAAAAATACCCTTGATGAATGACTCTTGATACCCTTGATGAAATTTACAGTGAAAAACTTTTTAACCTTGAGTTAAACTCTTAATGGCCCAGTTTCACAAACAGGGTTTAGCTTAAGCCAGGACTAGACCTTAGTTAAATTAGGCTATTTAAGCCACATTTATAAAAACAGCCTTAGAAAAATACATTACTGGTGTGCACCTGTAAACAAAAAATGACACTGACATATTTTAAGACATCTCACTGCAAGTTATTTTCAGTTGAGACATGCAATTAAATCCAAGACTAGCCTTAAACCTTGTTTGTGAAACCGGGGGAATATGTTTTATGAAGATTCATCAGTGCCTTTAAGATCTGGATCAACAAGAGGGAGAGTGAATGATAACATTGATTGATTGATTGATTGATTGATTGATTGATTGATTGATTGATTGATTGATTGATTGATTGATTGATTGATTGGAGTGAGCCATCCGTTCAAGTCTCAGCTTCTCGATCTGAGATTTCATCACTCTTCAAAAAACCCACCATGAGACATCAGAAATGATCCTCCATTGTATCTGCAATGCGTGGCTAAAGCACGTTCAGGCTGGTCTGGAGTCTCTCCTGAGACTGCAGCTCTGACCCCTCTCTCACTCTTTTTACCTCACTGTCACAACTGACAGGCTTCTCCTCTCTCCAAGCAGCAAAACAGTGACACTGACTCTGTCCTGTCAATTATTTATGTCTAAGTGCCTGGTCTTGAGTCGTACACCCTTCTCCTCCCGCTGCACACAGTCTCTAAGAGACCCCTCTGCGCCATTCAGCCTTCTGCACTTCGACTGATAACATTCACTCGTTATTTTGGAGATACTTTTACTTATGCAGTAAGTTATGGGACGCTGCTCTTTTAAAGGGAATTCATCGCATATGAAGAGTGCTTTTTGGCGTCACGGTTGTTCAGTGGATTGCACGATCACCTCAGAGCAAGAAGGTTGGTGGTTCAAGCCTTGGCTGAGTCAGTTGGCATTTCTGTGTGAAGTTTGCATGTTCTCCCTGCGTTCGCATAGGTTTCCTCCTGGTCCAAAGAAATGTGGTACAGGTGAATTGGGTATGGTTAATTGTCCGTAGTATGTGTGTGAATGAGAATGTATGGGTGTTTCCCAGTGATGGGTTGCAGCTGGAAGGGCATCCACTGTGTAAAACATATGCTGGATAAGCATTCCGCTGTGGCGACCCCAGATTAATAAAGGGACTAAGCCGAAAAGAAAATGAATGAATGAATGATGAAAAGCAAAATCAATATGGTTAGTGTCACGATCACCAGCATCTTAACTCCATAGATCGCTGGCAAACATGTACAATAGCTCACGGACTACAAATCCACCATTTTATGGACTACATCTCCACACATGCACTCCGCTCACACACACACATGTTCCTCATCCTGACTGATTGCACACACACCACCTGAGGATTGTCAAGGACTGATTACACGCAATATATAAGCAGCAAGTACACTCCCTCCAGTCGCTGAGTCTTGTTTACTGTAAGTGACATTACAACGCAGTTTCCTTTGTCTTGTTTTGCCGTGTTTTTATCCTCGCCTTGTTTATCTAGTTATCCCTGTCTGCCACCTGCCTTCCGACCTTTCGCCTGTTATTGTGACTACGATTCTGGATTGCCTTCATACATCTGTTTGCACCCGTGTTGACCATTGCTTGCCTGACCATCCTGTCAATAAAACCCTGCATTTGGATCCGCACCCCCGTTGTCAGTGTCACACCCCAGGTTACAGTTAGTTTTGATTTCCTAGGGACTTTACATTTATACAGCTTATATAAACCTCCAGAAATGGTTTTACAAACCCATTTAGAACCCAAGAAATGGGCCGTAAATGCTTTACAGGTAACCAAAAAATTCCATTGACATGACTCTTTAATTTCATATGGTTCCTTTTACAGCATAGGCAATGTAATTGCATCAAAATACAGTCAGTTAAATATACCTGAGCATTCATTTAGTTGTTTATAAAATGTAAAACAAGATGAAGGGGCATTTAAAAATAAGTGCTGAAACTCCATTGGAAAGATTGTTGTAAAATTAATGTTTGTATTTTAAAGTCATGGCGGGGAACAATGAAGTTTAATGTAGTGCTTGTTGTCTGTGTGAGACCCACTTTATGGTATATTGTGTCTCAATCAAGCATAACAGATTACAACCAGCTCTGTGTAGACAAACAACCTTTTAATCAAGTTAAGTTTATAATGACAAGACAGTTCACTTGAAACACCTGGGTGGGATTATTCAAAATGAAAGTCCCAATGCATATAGCCCATTGGCCTTAGAAAGCTCAGCTTTTACCTTATTTGGAAGGGCTGTGAATATTAATTCACTGCTCTTATGCTGCTCTCGGCTCATCTATGGCTCTCACAGTAATGTACTCTGAATTACACATGAGCAAAATAATCATACTTCAGTTGTCAAAAAATATTTGAACAAATTGACTTGATGCCTTGTCAAATGACAACCATTTCTGTTAAAGTGGAGAAGAGGTTCATGCTAAGAGCAAGTGAGATTTCTATTCTGTTATAACTCCAGAGCTGTTCTGGAGAGATATCATGCTGTGGATGAAATGCTGCCTAATTTATATCCAACAAAAGGTGTCAATAGAAATGCATTTAGAGTAGATTTTGAAAGAAAGAAAAAAAGAAAGAAAGAAAAAAAAGAAAGAAAGAAAGGATTGATTGACTGTAATGTAATGTTATGTGCATTTATACTGTATAGCACATTTGTGTATGCTCATACATCCAAAGCATTTTACAATCATGTGAGGGGGTCTCTGCTCACTACCGCCAGTGTGCAGCATTAACCTGGATGATGCCACAGTAGCCACAAGACATTGTCGCCAGTGCTTCACCATAAACCAGCAGCAGATGGACAGGAGAGACAGATAGAGCCAATTCAGTGGATGGGGATTATTGGGAGGCCATATAGGTAGAGGCCGAGGGTGAGAATTTGGCTAGAACACAGGACTTACACCCCTAGTCTTTACGAGAAGTGCCATAGGATGTTTAATGATGAAGGAGTGTTGAACTCAGTTTAACTCTGGAACTACCAGAATTTCATAACTGGTATAATTACCATATTACCATATTCTCATTTAAGATGTCATATTGTCACATCATTTTTACATTCAAAACTTTTATTGAGATTTTAAAAGTATTTCAGCCATCACCCCAAAAATATGATCTTTTGGTAATAGAGCCTACAAATGTCCACACCTCACTTTTTATTTCACTTTCACAAGCAGGGCATGAATATGCTGTTTTGAAGGATAATTTGTACATGTATACATTAATGTTTTTGCCAACAAAAAATATGCTTTTGTTAGCAGGAAGTTGCAAGGCAACAGAGGCACGCATATTTAACATCACTAGCATTTCAGTAGTAGACAGTAGCTATGTTTCCATCCAAAAATGGGAATTAACTTTACGTGCAAATCTGGATTATCGCATAAAAGACGTCCGAATAAAGCAGCATTTCCATTCAACGAGTCAAAGCGAACAAAATCGTCATTTCCTGATTAACTGGCACCAAATATTAACAGTAAAAATGGAATTTGCTGCAGTGGGAGAAGCTGGGTGAATCTTCATTTAATAAATTGCGCCTCAGAAGCGCCTCAGAAGGAAATTCTGACACGCAGTGAACACACAGTTAAAGTGTTTCCTTCGCAGTTTATGCACATCTTTTCTGATTGAATAAAAAGTTTATCGTACTCAGTTATTCACATATGTTTTTATGCGCATTTTTTAAATGTATGCGCATCTTGATGTTTCCATCAACAGTTTGTTTTATAGGCATATCCAAAATGCGCATAAAAATAGGTGGATGGAAACGTAGCTACCAGTGGCGGCTGGTGTTAAAAAAATGTGAGGGGGGCGCATTTTAAAAGCCATTTTTCAGGTGATGTACCAAAAAACAAAATTGACTAAAGCATACAATAAATGCATCACAAATCTGTTCATTTTAGTTCAATTTGGGTTTATCAGTAATGAAGTAATCAAGATAATCAGTAAACACACACACACACACACACATAAATGTTGCCTAATCACTGGCAGCACTACCTAAAAAATAATTTTGCTCTTCTTTCTTTCTGGCTTGCAAATTTCTTAATGAGCTTTTCATGGGCGTTGCTAGGCCTATTTTAGGGGGGCTGTAGCCCCCCTATATTTCTACTCAGCCCCCCTAAAACTTTTGCGATTAGCTCATAAACTGTACACTAAACTATCGCACTTTACAGTGCATGTGGCATTAACTATACCACACAGTCTTGCACAGAAAGGATTAAACACAGTGACAGAACCACTTAGGGAATGTACTCGTTTTAACTGTCAGAGATGGAAACATCAAGTGTTGTCTAGTATTAAAACAATACTTCTTATTTATTATTATCATTCAGATCATGAAATATGTGACTTAGCCTGTAAGTTTAAAAATATATGTGTATGTCATTTAATTAGAAAAGTGGCATACATGGAAACAAAAAATGCACTTGAATATAGAAAGTGGTTTTTACTACAGTAAACAGGAGGGTTGAGCCTATTTGGCTTACCCAGAACTCAAATGGCTATGCCTGTCTATGTAATACATAGGAATACTAGTATACAACCCATATTAAACAAACATTTTAAGTGTATTACTATTAAATTACTACTTAAAAATGTAATATTAGGCTTTATCCCCCGGTTTCACAAACAAGGTTTAAGGCTAGTCAAGATTAAATTGCATGTTTGAGCTGTCTCAACTCAAAATAACTTGCAGTGAGATGTCTGAAAATACGTCAGTGTCATTTTTTTTGTCTCCAGGTGCACACCAGTAATATTTTTCTAAGGCAATTTTATAAATGTGGTTTAAATAGCCTAATTTATCTAAGGCCTAGTCCTGGCTTAATCTAAGCGCTGTTTGTGAAACTGGGCCTATATGTATTTTTTTTTACCTGAGCCCCCCTAAAATGAAAATCCTAAAATCGCCCCTGGAGCTTTTGGTTAAAGTCAGTCAACTCAGTCACCAGTCTCTTCTCTATTGACAGCATGGCCAATGCATTCAGCCTCTCTTGCGTCATGCTGTTTGAAACAGCAAACATGGAAAACAGTAAAAGGCATGACTTACATCTCAACTTACCAGCCAACTCCGTTTGTCATGACAAGTGCTGGAAAAGCCCCGAATATACGCCCGCTCGCGATCACTTGACTACTGGTAAATTTGTTTTCATTAGTTTTGCAAGGTAGGTCGATCTGGTCCAAGCTCCTTGATTATTATTTTTTTTCTTCATCCAAACGCCTTTTGAACGGATATCTTTGCAAAGATACAACAGAATTTTCCTTCATCTTGCACTTGCTTTCACTAAATGAATAAAGGTCAGCACAGCTAACTGACGATGACGAGCTGCTGCTGAGTGAACGGTGTAAGTGAGAATGGTCCAATCACATAAGGCCAATCATATAAAAACAAATATGATTCGTTCTAACAAAAAAAAGGGAGGGTTCGGGGCACAGAGCGCTGCGCCACAAAGACAATTTAAAACCGGCCAATTAGAGCTTATCGTCGTATCACATGCTTTGCAAAAGTTCGTGTACCCACATAGACACCCATTAGTCCGGCGCCCCGTACACATATGAAAAAATATTGTTCATACATTTTTATTTTCAATAAATGTTAGTATGACTACAATAAATGTTAGAATGTTATAATTAAATCAGTTTATTTTGTTAATATTTGTGATAATAAATATTGACATATTAAAGGAGTCTAACTTGACGGGGGCGGCGCCCCAGCGCCCTCTATTGACCAGCCGCCACTGGTAGCTACTGAAATGCATGCAGACATTTTGACTGCTTTGGTAATTAAAGATTCAATTCAATTGAATTGAATAATTAAAGGTAGAAATGCATAGCTCTTTTGTGTTTTATCATTTTAATCAAATAACAATGTTAGAAATAAATATAGACATCAAAGTCAGGGAGTTATTTGGGTTTTATCTCAAATAAGTTATAAAATTGCAAAAATTAAAAAGGAGTTTGTAGTCATTAGTAGTTCTAGTGTTAACGTCTTATCTAAAAGATGGTGGTTACTGGCAGTATAATGTCTCTGTCACTATACTGGGGCACTAGGACTCACATAGACTGCAGGGTGAGCACCCCCTGCTAGCCTCAATAACACCACTTCCAACAGCTACCTAGTTTTCCCATGTGGTCTCCTTTCCTTCAATAATTGATTGATTATTTTACTTATGCAATAAGCTATGAGACCCTGCTCTTTATAGTAATATTACACTATAGGTTGTTCTTAGGCTTGACATGGAGCTAAATTCCTAAAACAAGATGAAATTACACTTGAGTGGCTTGAATTTACAATCACATGAGATCCTCACTTCAAATTTTAGTCTGCACTGAAAACGCTTTGCAGCATCCAAGTGTTATTTCTAAAATGACTCTCATAAAGGCAAGAAAAAAAAATATGATGACACTCTAAATAACATTAATTTGAGCACTTCAACTGATCAAAAATATGATCACTGGTAAAATCCAATCTTTATTGCTTTACAGTAAATTCAGCCAATAAAACATGGTGTGATTTACCATCTGAAGTATATTTTCTAAAAATGACATGTAAATTATTACCACATTGCATTTTACCTTCTTGCACTGTACTGCATTTATGATATCAAAGTAATTCAAACACTTTTTAAAGGATCTTGTTTTATAGTCAAGTTTCACACATACATTTATATTTGTAAAATGTTTGTTTTAGTTATGTAAATGTTTGTTGTGTAAATGTAAAGTTAACTAAGATTGTGAGACCTAATGTAAAAATGGATGCATGCACAAATTAATAGATAAAAAAGTTTATTTGTTTTAAAATATAATAATAATAATAATAATAATAATAAGTATTCTTCAAGAAATAAAAAATAAATAAATAAATAAATAAATAAAGTAATAATTAATTATTATAAAATAATTTAAACAAAACTAGATTAAATAAGATTCAAATAGATAAGCCAATATCAAACTTAAATAAAATATGTATAAAACAAATAATAATGAAAAAATACGTATAAAAGCATACAACTATAAAAAAAATAAATAGGAAGTTATACATAATTAATTAATATGAATGTAAACAAATATTTAAAGCTTTTAAGATATTTAAATTTAAACAAACAAGGAAAGAAACAAGGCAAATAAATAAAAAGCCAAAAAGTTAATATATTTAAACAAATATATTACAATATTGAGTACAAATGCAATAATCTATTAAACAGAAACACCAAATATTACTAAAGGTGTAAGTTATAATTTATGTAATATTTCAAATTGGTTTTAGAAGAAACCATACAATATACATGCTCTTTACCTTTTAAGATGGGGGATCCTTGAACAAAGACAGCAATAAATTGGGTCATCATGGCATCTAACATTTTAAAATCCTTGTATTAAACAAACAGAGCTTGCATTTACACTTTACCAACATCCAAAGACAATGGCTGCATCTGAAATCGCATACTTCCATAATATTTATGGAATTTAAAGAATTCGAAAAGCAGTATGCAAGATGTACCCGGATGACCTACTACTTCCAGAGAGATTCTGAAGTGTGCATCGGATTGACGCTACGCTATTCCATGATGCCCCGTGAGAGAATTCATGAATGGGAGTGAAGCGATGCAACTCACGAGGGTAGGCCACGTGATCATGTCAAAACGGTGGATGTAGTACGTCCAAGTTCCATTCATACTGCTCACATTCATACTGTATAGAATGTACTTTTCTAACAGCCGAGTAGTACGTTTAAATTCAAATGCAGTACTTACTGAGTAGTAGGCAATTTCGAAAGCAGTCAATGTTCAACACAGAACTGAACCGAACAGGACATCTATCTACAAACAAGGGAACTAAATGAGACACAGGTGTAACTAATTACAAACCAACAAGGTTAACTAAACTGAAACACAAGAAACATAGACACATGAAGAAAAACACAGTGAAGCTTAACACAAACCTGACCTTAAATAAAGAGATAAGAGCTCCAGCTAGCTGAACCCTTAATTTGAATGAATTATGGTTGCGTTAATTTATGAGATGTGTTTTCAAAACTTACCTTGTAATTGCTTGGCAGTTTGGCACTGGCTGATCTTTTCTCACACCTGTAAGAGTAGTAATGGCCTTGTCGTGGTATTTATTGTAAAGGGAAATGCATTTATGAGAATGGAGGAAAGTGTTCTGGCTGCTACTCAAGCATCTGACTCAGCATCTGCAGCAAGATGCTCTTACATTATAATCTGTTAAACAAAGTGGAGAAACATTGTGCTTGAAAATGATCATTTTTCCACCACAGGACATTACATTTCACCATATTTTTTTTCTTCCCCCCGCACAGTTGACATGCCACGGAGAAAAGTGCTGACAGTGATTGAGGAAAAGTATTTGTGCCAAATATCTGATCCATTTTGGCACACTGTAAATCTTCCCCTTAAAAGCCATTATTCTGAAATATTTCCATCAGGGGTTTGCACCGGCCCATTACCTCACGCCCTTTTTCAGATAAAGTACATTCAGTTGAGTATAACGGCTCTCAGCCTCATAAAAACACCATTGGCTTGCATTAGAGATAGAAACGTACCCTGTTGGCCACCATCCGTCAATCAGATTGATTCATATATACAGTACATATAGACACACACAGACCTGTTTATGTTATGTAAATCACATTGATGTTCCATATTATTCAAGAAAAATGATCATGATATCACTTGTTTCAGGTTGTCAGATTGCAATCAGTTCCTTTGCTTTAGAATATGACTACTTTGGTAGAATGCAAAAAAACCCAAAAAACAAAACACTGAAACACTGACGTGTGCATCAGATACTGTATGAGGCCTTGGGAGAAATTTGTGAATATAAATTGTGAATATAAATGAAGTGTTACAACATATTTACATATATACATAATAGAGACATACATTTTGGCAACGCAGTGGCGCAGTAGGTAGTGCTGTTGCCTCACAGCAAGAATGTCGCTGGGTCGTAGGTTCGAACCTCGGCTGGGCTGGGTCAGTTGGCGTTTCTGTGTGGAGTTTGCATGTTCTCCCTGCGTTTGCGTGGGTTTTCTCCGGGTGCTCCGGTTTCCCCCACAGTCCAAAGACATGCAGTACAGGTGAATTGGGTAAGATAAATTGTCCATAGTGTATGAGTGTGAATGTGTGTGTGGAAGTTCCAAGAGATGGGTTGCGGCTGGAAGGGCATCCGCTGCGTAAAATCGTGCTGGATAAGTTGGCAGTTCATTCCGCTGTGGCGACCCCGCAAGGGACAAAGCCGACAAGAAAATGAATGAATGAAGACATACATTTTAAGATTATAAGGCTGAAATATTATATTATTATATGTGCCAGAATATTGCACAGCTATCAGCCAATCAAATTCAAGAACCAGACAGGACTGTTGTATACTGTATGTATGTGTGTATATATATATATATATATATATATATATATATATATATATATATATATATATATATATATATATATATATAAACCAGAAGTTTACATATACTATAAAAAGGCACATAACCATTTTTAAAGAAGTCAGATGGTAATGAAACTAAACTTTTTGTCTTTTAGGTAAGTTAAGATAATCAAATTTGTTTCTGTTATGCTTAATAGCAGAATAATGAGAGAGATATATTTTTTTAAATTGTTATAACTTTTTTTGAAAGTCAAGTTTACATACAATAAGATTATTATGCCTCTGAAAAAGCTCAGATGATGGTGTCAAGGTTTTGGAAGTTTCTGATTGGCTAATTGACAACATTTGAGTTAATTGGAGGCACAACTGTAGAATAGTATTTAAGGAAAACCTCAAGCACACTGCTTTCTATGTGTGACAACATGGGAAAATCAACAAGCCAGAATCAACAAAAAAGGCAGATTACTATTTGCTAAATTACACTGGGAAAAAGACAAATTTTTGGAGACATGTCCTGTGGTCTGATGGAACTAAGATTGAACTGTTTGGCCATAATGACCAGTGTTACATTTGGACGACAAAGGGGAAAGCTTACAAGCTTAGGAACACCATCCCAACTGTGAAGTATGGGGGCCGCAGCATCATGTTGTGGGGCTGTTTTGCTGCAGGAGGGACTGGTCCACTTCACAGCATAGATGGCATCATGAAGAAAGAACATTATGTAGAAATACGGAAGCAACATCTCAAGACATCAGCCAGGAAATTAAAACTTGGCCATAAATGGGTCTTCCAAACAGACCATGACCCTTAGCATACTGCTAAATTAGTTAAAATGTGCTTTAAGGACAACAGAGTGAATAATTTGGAGTGGCCATCACAAAGCCCTGATTTCAATCATATATTTGTGGGCAGAGTTTAAAAAGCTTGTCCGAGCAAGACAGCCAACAAATCTGACTCAGTTACACAAATTCTGTCAGAAGGAATGGTCCAAAATTCCTTCAAACTATTGTGAGAAGCTTGTGGAAGGATTTTCAAAACATTTGACCAAGGTTACACAGTTTAAAAGCGAAGCTAAAAAAAATACCAAGGAAATGTACATGTATGTAAACTTTTGACAGTCTAGAAATTAATAAAAAAAAATAAATAAATAAATTCTCTCATTATTCTGGCATTTAGCAAATTTACCATCAGACATTTAAAAAAAAAATGGTTATGTTCCTTTTTTTAGAGTGTATGTAAACTTCTGGTTTCAACTGTATGCATGTATGTATGTATGTATTTATTTATTTATTTATTTATTTATTTATTTATTTATTTATTTATTTATTTATTTATTTATTTATTTATTTATTTATTTATTTATTTATACTTTAACAGTATCCTTAACAGTAGAGATATTGCCCCAGTTACATGTTCTGTTAAATTTAAATCTAAACATGTCCTGATAAATTTAACAAAAATGAAAGATCATTTACCTGACAGTCTGTGAATTTGAGTGGTTGAGCTCTAGCACAAACAACCATTTCAGCCAATATGGTTCTAAATATAACTTTTACTCTGTGTGTTTCATGAGTTCACACATACAGATATTTGACTGAATAAGAAAAGCATATTTGGCATGCTGTCCGGGGAAAGCTCGGAAAGACGCAACTTATTATTTCCCTTGTTAAGAGACAGATAGTGGTCCGAGTGCTCTAGGTCAGCCTCGGAACGTTCCCTTGTTTAAATAAAGATTGAATTTAAAGGGGTCTGAGAAGTCAAGAGATAATGGAGGTAGGACAAGCTTGATTATTGATGGGGGTTTGGTCTTATACTGACTGGATAATAGATTGTTTGTCAATGATGATTTGGATTGTTGAACATGCATGCTACTCCTAAAAGTTGTTTATAAAATATCTGTTTATAAAGTAATGCTGGTCACTGTTGACAGCCATGACTTGCATTACTTTTTAAATCTTTGTCATAACAAATTGAAGAATGGAATACAGAATTAGTAAAACATCAAGGGGTGTTATATTGTGGGTTAAAAACTTAAAGGGATAATTGGAAATTATGTTATCATTTACCTTCCCTTCACTTGTTCCCTAATCTGATACAAAACCCTGAGTTTCTTTCTCCTGTTGATCACAAAGATATTGTGAGGAAAGCTGGAAACTTATAACCATTAGTTCCATAGTACTGTATCTGTTTTTTCTACTATAGATGTCAATGGTTCTAACTGTTCAGCTTTCTTAATACTGTATATCTTCCCTCTGTGTTCAACAGAAGAAAGAAACCAGAAGAAAGGTTTAAAAACACGTAATGGTGAGTAAATAGTGAGTAAACTTTCATTTTTGGGTGAACTACTCCTTTAAATGTAAACTCCTATGTTGTGCATTTCAACCAATCAAATATTTATTTTATCCAACAAAAACCAACATTCTTCAACTCATAGAGCGAGCGTAAAACTGTGATTTTTATATGAAGTACAACCATCTCACTTTCATCAAAGCCAAACGCACAACGTCTGTTTGAAAGGCTCTCATAAAAGCATTCATTTCATCTCTAGACAGGATTCACAATATGTCACACTTGACGATTTGTCAAAGGTTAGAGAACATTGGGAGGTTTCTCAGAGCAGTCGCACCCGAAGACGCAGCCTTTTCTCGTTCAGCTCGACCTTAACAAGGTGAGCAGAAAAACCTCCACACGGGTGCTTTACAGCCTCTGTGTCATTTCATCTGTCAGGCCGCACAAGATCACAACACAATAAACTTGTCAACTTTTCAGAAATTACTGCAACCAAACTCATTCCCTCTCACTCAGAGAAAGAGCGGGTGACATTGGGTCTTTTATAAGACCATGTGGAGGTCAGAGAATCTACTGCGTCTACGTGTGGAATTAAGGCTCCCGGTGGCTCCTGATTTATGGCTGGAGGGGCCCAAGGTTCTAGTTAAACTGCTGATTAAGCTGGCTTGAGAAAAGACTGATTGAAATGCGTAATGATTACGCTCGCTACGCAACCTGTCATAATTCCTACCTTCAGAAGATACACTGACACCTCCTAGAACAATTATTTACTGATTGCAATTAAGAGCAAGGTAATGTGCTGTAAAATGATCTGTATCTGGTCGTTTAATGCTTTTTGGGAGTGGGGAACAGATTTATTGGGTTTGAAAGTATGAGTTTCAGGTTGGTTGTGCACATCATAACTAGGTTTGTCCACATGCCAACAGATTTACATCAATCTGCCAAAGTTAAAAGGTGCAGTATGTAAGTTTGACACCCAGTCTTTGAACTAGCTATACTACCGAAAGCAGCAGCAGATACTTCACCTCAGATATTTTTTCCCTTCACTTTCGTCAATTGGTGAGGTTTTTTCCTCACCGCTCTCGCCACTGACTTGCATGGTTCGGGACTTGTGGAGCTGCGCATCTATGGATTTGCTCTTAAGTGTTTGGACTTTCAGCAGTGAAAATTAAACCACACTGAACTGAACTAAACTAAACTTAAACTCTGAAAACTGAACTGACACAGTTTCAGTCTACTATAATCTTCTATGTTAAGCTGCTTTGACACAATCAACATTGTAAAAGCGCTATAGAAATAAAAATGAATTGAATTGAATTAAATTGATCATGAAAATAAAATAAACCATTTGAAAATGAATTTTAGAAATGTAGCTTTTAGCAGTAGTTCTACCAGGAAGACCTAATATCATGTCACTCATCACAATCAGTTGCAACCAATAGCCAAGAGACACCAGGAATATATAAGCTTTCCTCTCATTTCATTCATTTGGTTGCAGGTACTGACACAGATGTTCACCCACCATCAGGTTGGCTCTGTCCAGGTGGGGAAGGCTCCTCCCCTGCCTTCGTCCTCGGCAGTCATAGCCGGATCTAAAAGCTTCCAAATCAAGCTACAGATGAAAATCCTATGTTTTGTTAAATGATACTCTGGTCAAATAATAATAATAAATGTAATTCAATATCATAATTATCTTTCTGGTAGAACTGTGACTCAGTGCAAGCCAACACATATCAGTGATTCAGCATGTATAATGGACATAAGCAGAATATCTGACTTTAGCATTGTTTTTCAGATAAACAAGAATGTTCACTTAGCATGTTTTTTAAATATCTGCAAACATATTATGGTATTTTTATGCTTTAGAAATGTCTTACACTTACACAAAGCACCTTTAAAATTGGAATAGGTGATTGTCTTTAGAAACATTTTTTGTTATGCTGATTGCAACTTAGGTTCATTTTGAAAAACGTACCCCTATGTACATTTCTGGAGATCATGAATTATGTAGCCAGATATGAAGGTATGGCTGTATTTCATCTTTCAAACAAACGCTAAGGGAGGGAATAACACTGTTCCTTTTCGTGCTTACCAGCTGATCTCTTAAGTCCATGTGGATGGCTTTTCCGCTGTTCTGGGTTTATACCGGTTTCATCAAGTCAAATTGAAGACTTTTTAAGACGTTTTTAAGACCATTACGACTAGAATTTCACACTTACACAAGGCTAAATGCTAAGGATTAAAACATTAAAAAAACATTAAAAACAAATGTTATTGTAAACCATATTGGCAAATAGAGTTAATAAATAAATTTTGGGTAAAATGTGTTTGAGATGAGGTGTTTACCCAATTTGGTAGCTTTACATGGACATAGGAAAATTATAATCCATTTATAAGTCTACTTTAACCCAAATTTGCCAGTTTCTATGTGGATGCAGACATTTCCTCAAGTGATGTGTGCAGTAGACACACAACAATTTCTTTGTTAAGTCGTGATGTATGGAATGCTGTTTCTGGGTCCAAGCTGCTCATTTAAAAAAAAAAAAAAAATGGTCATACTTTATTTTGATGGTCCGTTTGTTGAATTTAAGTTACATTGCATCTACATGCCAGCTAATTCTCATTAGATTATAAGTAAACTGTTAGGTTGGGGTTAGGGTTGGGGTTAGTGTGTTGACATGTACTTGCAAAGTTTTTTATAGTCAGTTAAATGTCTTTTGAATGTCTGTATCAACAGATATTCAGCAGACAATCTACTAATACTCAAATGAACCATCAAACTAAAGTGTTACCAAAAAATATTCGTTCATGACCACTTTTTAGTCATATTACACATTAAAGTGAATTTTATATAAAGCCAAGGTGTACACAACAGTCTCTGGACTTGCTGCATTACAGACATTAATATTTTAACAGTTTATTAAAAATGAATCACTTTCTGGCCACTGGATATTAGGCAGGGATATATATAATTTTAAGGTTCTATCTGCATTCTGAATGATTTTGAGATATTGAGCTTCAAAGTTTTTGCATTGCAGCTAGCGTTTTAGAAGTGTCATTGCAGAGCAACACAAACATCATGCAGAAGTGTAAATGTACGACTATGCGCAAGGCAGGTGTCGTGGGTCACACTGATCATGACGCAGAAGTAGAATTCAGCCTTACTACTACTACTACTACTACTACTACAACTACTAATGATAATAATAATAATAATAATAATAATAATAATAATAATAATAATAATAATAATAATAATAATAATAATAATAATAATAATAATAATAATACACTGTAAAGCCCAAAAAGTTAAAGTAACTCAAACCGTTTGAGGAAACTGATTGCAACAAAACATTTAAGTTAAAAAATGAATCCTAATAAGTACTGTGAACTTAATCCATTTGAGTAAATGAAGCAATTTGAGCACAGTAAAACCCAATAAATTAAGAGAAATCAAACCAACTGATTACTGTAAAAACCAATAAGTTAGGGCAACTCAAACCGTTTGAGGAAACCAATTGCAACAAACCATTTGAGTTAAAAAAAATATCTATATGAGTACTGTGAACTTCATTTAAGTTGAAGTAATGAGCTATTTAATTAAGAGTTCAAAACTTATTTCAAGTGAGTAGAATTAACTTTTTAGTAAATTTTGAGTTAACTACATTCATTTAATTTGATAAAGTTGACTGTTGGGTTTTACAGTGTAATAATACAATTGCATAATCTAGCCCTTGTGATAACTTCTTTGAGAGCTCTGAGACCTACTGTTTAAACAGCACAACAAAAGCCAATTTGAATTTAATCCAAATATAATAAAAACGAATTATTCAAACATTTTTGCCGTAAGAACTTCTCTTGATACAAGAAGTTCTCTTTTTTATTAGCCACACTTGAATACAGCCAATGCTTTCAAATAGTTACCGTCCATTAAACCTTGGCTCTGTGCAAGTTATACAAATATGTGTTCGTATGTTTCCAAATTTTCTAACTGCACCATAAAGCTTTTATTCACTCATATTCCCTTTGCCCTCCATCTGTCTCTATTAATATAAATATTTCCTATAATAAGTCCGGGCCTGTCAGGAGTTGAGAACAAAACATTGGCTTTCATGGGGAGAAAATTGCTGAAGTATCAGCATGAGGCTTGTGCTCAAGCATCAGGGTTTGATGCATCACACTGTTTTATTCACAGCTTAGCCTCAAATGGCCATTTCCCATCAGCCCATGTGCTCTAATCCCTGATCAGCTCAATGATATCACAGTATTAACAAAGACAAACAGGTAGGAGAATCACTCTAGATTAGTCAAATATATCTAGTATAATCAAGCAAAATCTATCAATCTATCTATCTGTCTGTCTGTCTGTCTGTCCGTCCATCCGTCCATCCATCCATCCATCCATCCATCCATCCATCCATCCATCCATCCATCTATCTTATCCAGTATCCAAAATATATTACTCATGACTTTTTTTTCCCTTCTGTTGAGCCCCAAATACGATATTTTGAAGAAAGCTGAATATCCAGGTATCCATTGACATCCATAGTATTTGTTTTCCCTACTATGAAAGTCAATGGCTTTCTGATTCATTATTCATTAGTTCAAAAAATAAAGAAACTCAAAGGATTTGGGGATCCTCTCCAGTTCTGTCAGGTTGGATAGTAAACGTTGGTGGGCAGCCATTTTTAGGTCTTTCCAGAGATCTAAGTCAGGGCTCTGGCTGGGGCATTCAAGAACCGTCACAGAGTTATGAAGCCATTTCTTCGTTATTTTAACTGTGTGCTTAGGGTCATTGTTTTGTAAACCTTTGGCCCAGTCTGAGGTCCTGAGCACTCTGGAGAAGGTTTTTGTCCAGGATATGCCTATACTTGGCCACATTCATATTTTCCTCAATTGCAACCAGTCGTCCTGTCCCTGCAGCTGAAAAACACCCCACAGTATGATGCTGCCACCACCATGCTTCACTGTTGGGACAGTATTGGACAGGTGATGAGCAGTATCTGGTTTTCTCCACACATAGCGCTTACAATTAAGAAAACGTGGTCTCATCAGACCAAAAAAACCTAATTGTCACCATCTTGGGGTCCTTCAGGTGTTTAGCAAATTCCATGCAGGCTTTCATCTGTCAGGCCATTCTGCCATAAAGCCCTGACTGGTGGAGGGCTGCAGTAATGGTTGACTTTCTACAACTTTCTCCCATCTCCCGACTGCATCACTGGAGTTCAGTCACAGTAATCTTTGTGTTCTTCTTTACCTCTCTCATCAAGGTTCTTCTCCCCCAATAGCTCAGTTTGGCCAGACAGCCAGCTCTAGGAAGGGTTCTGGTCATCCCAAACATCTTTCATTTACGGATTACGGAGGCCACTGTGCTCTTAGGAACCTTAAGCGCAGCAATATATATATATATATATATATATATATATATATATATATATATATATATATATATATATAAATAAAAAATTGTAACCTTGGCCAGATATGTGCCTTGCCACAATTCTGTCTTTGAGCTCTTCAGGCAGTTCCTTTAACCTCATGATTCACTTCACTTTGACATGCATTGTGAGCTGTAAGGTCTTATATAGACAGGTGTGTGACTTTCTTAATCAAGTACAATCAGCATAATCAAACACAGCTGGACTTAAATTATGTAGAATGAGGTGAGATGAGGTGTAAATCCATCTCAAGGATGATCAAAAGAAATGTACAGCACCTGAGTTAAACATATGAGTTTCACAGCAAAGGGCCTGAATACTTTGGACCATGTATTATATCAGTTTTTCTTTTTTTAATACATCTGCAAAAATATCAACAATTCTGTGTTTTTCTCTCAATATAGGGTTCTTGTGTGTACATTAACAAGGGAAAAAAATGAACTTAAATTATTTTAGCAAATGGCTGAAATATAACAAAGAATTAAAAATTTAAGGACGTCTGAATACTTTCTGTATCCACTGTATATACAGTATACCATTACTGACGTCTGAATCATCTGCCTAACTTTAAAACTTTCTACAAGTTATGTTAAATCTTTGGCTAACTCCAGTAGTTTTTAAATGTGATACACAAATGAACATACTAATTAGGTTACGGTTTAAATTGAAATTAAGCTGGCAATGGTCAGATATACTAGCATTTTCTAGCTGAAAGTATTATAACCAGTGACATCAGAACATACCATCTATTGGTGTTAATCTGGTACCTGATGGTAACAGTTTTTTTTTCTTTTTCTTTTTGGAAATAGGCTCATTTTATAAGTCTTGTAGGGTGAAATAGTTCAGTTTAACCATTTTTTTTAGATCCATTCAACTGATCTCCAGGCCTGGACTTTTAGCTTAGCTTAGCACAAACTAGCACCATTAGCATCTTTTAAGAAAAATGAACAAAACGTTTCAATAGTTTTCTAATTTAAAGCTTTACTCTTCTGTAGTTACATTGTGTACTAAGACCAACAAAAAATGAAAAGTTGCTATTTTCTATTTCTTTGATGCGCATCTCTCAAAAATGACCTCATGGTTGCAAGGCAAGTTCTCTGTGCAAGCAGGTGGTAAAGTTGGTTACACTGACAGAAACTAGACTATTTCCAGGTGATGCGTAATATCATATCATCAGCCTAGCCTGGTACGACAGCAACATAGCCATATCAGACTAGAAAAAAGCTAAGTTTCATTTTCTGTCTGTCTTAGTTCAGCTTAACCTCAAGGAAGAGTGAGGTAAGATTGATTTTATGTAACGTTTATTATTTGACTGTTATGTGACATGATTGACAGTAATTTCCAGTAATATAAAATGCAAACCGTTTTTCTCTCAAATTCTGCTGTTTTAAAACGAAAATATGGTATCATTAATGTTATTCATGTATTGATTGAGCCTCGGCTGGATTAGTTGGCATTTCTGTGTTTGCATGTTCTCCCCGCAATGAGTTTCCTTCGGGTGGTCCGGTTTCCCCCACAAGTCCAAAGTCATGCGGTACAGGTGAATTGGGTAAGCTAAAATTGTACGTAGTGTATGAGAGTGTATGAGAGTTTCCCAGTTATGGGTTGCTGCTGGAAGGGCATCCGCTGCGTAAAACATATGCTGGATAAAATGGCAGTTCATTCTGCTCTGGCGACCCCAGATTAATAAAGGGACAAAGCCGAAAAGAAAATGAATGGATGTTTTGAATGTGACAAGAAAAGCTTAGCATTTTCACCATATTAGACATGCAAATAAGAGAGTGTGCATACTGAAAAATACAATTTGCAAATATTACTTTTCAATTAGATTATACCAAAAATTTACTTAACCATTCTGTTTCTTAATACTGTAGTTTACTAAACAAACCCTTTTCATGACATGATTACAGCTTTATAATCATGTAATAAGCATTTCCAAGCAATGCAAGTACGATTAAATATGCCTATTTATGACACAAAAAATTGCCTTTTAAATACGTGAACTGTTTAAAAACTATTGTAAATATAAGAATCTTTTTGAACTGCATGCATTTACTGTTTACAAATGTGTTCCTTCTGAAGAAATTACTTCAATGACACATAATATGTCTAAAAACAGACACTGTAAAATTAAAAGTTTATGGCCTTTGTATTTAAATCAATGTATTTACCATACATAATACCCAGTAAACTCTGCATTAGAGACCTATCTCCTATGTTTGACAACAAAAATGACACCTTTTATTCTGAAATCGCCATTGCACTATTCACTTTCCTTTACCCTTTTGTCAAAGAAATTTGCTGGTGCAATATGCCAACGATAAATATGGTCTTCCTCCAAAAAGCACAGGCTCACCTCAATAAACGTATTGCCCCAGTCAAGTGTAAATCATCTCTA
>LR812529.1:17812692-17883147 GCA_903798195.1 Danio kyathit | reverse complement strand
GTTTAGGATTGGGATTGATGTAGACATTAATAGTCCATGTTACACGATTACAGGCCACTTTATTAGGCACACCTTACTAATACCGCCCACAGAACTGCCGCTTAATGGATATTTTCTCTTTTTCGGAATATCCTCTGTAAACCCTTGAGATGGTTGTGTGTGAAATTCCCAGTAGATCAGCAGTTTCTGAAATAAATAACCTTTCTTCCCCATTCTGATGCTTGGTTTGAACTGCAGCAGATTGTCTTGACCATGTCTACATGCATAAATGCATTGAGTTGCTGCCATGTGATTGGCTGATTAGAAATTTGCGTTAACGAGCACTTGGATAGGTGTACCTAATAAAGTGGCCGGTGAGTGTATGTCACTATGTGAGGGCTAGTGTTTACGTTTGGAATACAGTAGGTCTAGAATTAATAGTGTGTTATGTGATTGGTAGTTTTAGGGTTGGGGTAGGAGTACACATTAATAGTGCATTTTATGTCACTGTGAGGGGTAGGTTTAGGTATGGGACAGGTTTGTAGACCGTAATAATAGCCACATGTTATAGGTCACTCTGAGGGGTAGGTTTAGGTTTGGGACAGGTGTATGACATTGATAGCACATGTTATAGGTCACTCTGAGGGGTAGGTTTAGGTTGGGGTGGGTTGTAGACGCTAATAGCACATGTTATTTGTCACTGTGAGCGGTTAGGTTTATTGGTCGGAGTACATGTAGATGTTAATAGCACAGGTCATATGTCAATGTGACCGGGTAGGTTTAGGGTTGGGGTAGGTGTCTATGTTAATAGCATGTGGTATGTCACTGTGAGGGGTAGGTTTAGGATTGGGGTAAGTGAAAGTGTTGACAGTTATTAGATGTAGATGTTAATATCATGTGCTCTATGTCACTGTGTTAGGGCTGGGGTAGACATTGATAGCCCATGTTATATGTCACTGTGAGAGGTAGGTTTAAGGTTGGGGTAGGTATAGATGTTAATAGCGCATGTTACTGTATATTACCGTGGCAAGGTTATTGTAGGGGTAAGTGTAGACTTTAATATGACATATTGTCATAGTTAGCAGTGAAACAGGGTAGTATACCCATTGTAAACTGTGATCTTGGAGCTTTTTATGATTACAGTTGAACCACTGAAGTCATACGGAATGTTTTGGTTTGACAATATATATACTGTATATATAGTCTGTTTTTTCTTCACATGGAATGTTTTTGGTTAATTTTCTGGACCTTGAATGTGTTGGGACCATTGCTGTCTATGGAGAAACAGAGATCTCTCAGACTTCATCTAAAATAGCTTAATTTGTGTGCTGAAAATAGCAGAAGCTCTCAGTGGATTGAAACAACATGAGAGTAATAACAACATTTGCATTTTTAACCCTTTAACAGCATTTTGCAATGACTGATTGAATAAATAAATAAATCAATAATCTCCAATGTCCTGCTAGAACCCCCCCCCCCCCCCCTTATGCATTTTACATATACTCATTTAGTTTAGTCAATCAGTTTGTCTCAGAGATAATATACCAGACCTGAATGCTTGACATCTTTGAGAGTCACCACTCTGAACATTTGTAATTACACCTTCACAAAACAATGTGATGATGTGTTAATCAGCGGAGAGCCGTCCAGACAACCTTGTTTAAATACACTGTGATTATGGAAGGTCATAAAACACTTGGAGACAGAGAAAATTAGAGAAACGGCTGATCAAACAGAAGGAGGAAATGAAAGCGTTTATCAGAGGTAAACTGTTTGATGTTTGAAAAGTACATCATAATGGGAAATGGCAAAGTGCTGTCGAACAAGGGTTGGAAATTACACTAAAAGGTTCTGTGAGTGCCCTTCATCACCAACTTTTCCAGTTATAAAGTCATTTGTGGCTTGATGAACTCATTCCTATCTCAATCGTACTTCAAATTCCCTGAGTTGTCAGTAACTTTCAAGGCTATCGTCTGTTAATAATTTGAATTTAATATCTGACAAACTAGAGCGAATTTCACAAACATAAAAAAAAGAGTCTCTAATCAGTGTACAGTAGTTGAACTTGTCAGATCAGTTGACTGAAGCAACACTGCATAAAATCGGAAGGCAAATCAACCCAAAGCCGTACGCTCCAAGTTTATCTGCAGTTATTAAGGCTATACATCTTTTATCAGTGATCAAATTCATTAAAATGCTTAACTTTAATGTATACAGGTAGATCCCACAGGACTGTTAAAATTAAACGCTTCTAATCAACCCCGGGCTTATACTGTACTATATATAACTATTCAGAGTTCTGCTTTAAAATGCATTTTCATCATATATTTCCCTCTTTAAAACTTTTAAAAGTTCTTCCGCTCATTAGATGAATAGAACTGAAAACTGCATATCAAGATCACACAATTTCTACACCCTGCAGTTACACCAGAGATATGAACATGAAATACTGTAAGGGGATAAAGTAATGAATCAGCTTCATTAAGTGTCTTGAATTTCCTTCTTAGTAAACTAGCAAACAGTCCAACAGACTTAGGTCCAATCCCAATTCTACTCCTTAGCCCTGCTTTTGCACGTTCACATTAGGGGTGTCCCAATTCTCTTTAGTTTGAAGGTGTAGGGCTAAGGGGAAGGGCTAGATCGCCTTTGAAACAAATACTGATATTTTCCAGGAGCACCCTTGAAACGTAAGGGTATGGAAATTTACAAGAATACACCTAGTTACAACGGCAACATGGCTGCACACACGTGTAAGAAGATCACTCGATTGAATGGGTGCTATCAGTGGTTATCAGCAGATATGTGCCAGTAGGGGCCTTCTGCGTTTACTAGGAGGCTCAGAAGGCTGTTATGATCATCCTTATGGTTAATCAGCTTTAAATCTCATGTGGCTACGGCCGAAAGTTAACGAGAATTATTTATTTATTAAATTTCCCATTAATTGTATGGTATTAACGTCTACCCCTACCCCAACTCTAAACCCAACAGTCACAGTAATGTAAAAACAGATCTGGATCTGGAGTCTTCTCTATTAGAATAGCTGATTAACCATGTGGATGGATGATAACAGCCTTTTGAGCATACTAGTAGGCACAGAAGCCCCCTACTGCCCTATATCTATCAGCTGATAACCACTGATAAAGCCCATTCAATCAAGTGATAACATTTGAAGCGAGTGCACAAATGTAAATATATTTTTGCATTATTAAGAATGTTTACAACAAACAAGCATATGTTTTAATACATTCTTCCCCTTGTTGATGTTTTAAGGTTATGCTTAAAAGAAATCGCTCAATTAATTTGCTCTCTATAATCCATAATAATAACTACTGTATAGTAGTCCCACAACATATTTTATTTAAAATTAGTCACTCGAATCCCCTGTCAGAAAAGTCTAGTGGCTGGAAATTAGCTTTTTATAGTGTCTGGTATAACGTCAATGTTGTTTTCTTCTGTTTACTGTACATACATGAATACGGACACTGTGTACATACAGTTACGTGTGTATTTCCACATTGTTATGATAACATGATATTGTTGTCTTCGGCGATTTCCTGACAATAAATACCAAACAAATAACTGTAAGCCCCGCAACTGGAACATCGTATGACGTACGAGTTTGCGATGACATATGATATCTCATTTCTTCACACTCAGGGAAAGGCCAAAGGGAAAGGGGTAGAGGTCAAAAAATAGAATTGGGATTGGGCCTAAAGCCTGGTTTATACTTATGCGTTGAGTGATCGGTGTGACCCACGGCGCATGCCTTGCGAGTTAACGTGCATTTAAACTTCTGCGTGCTTTTTGTGTTGCTTTGCAATACACTTCCGAAACGCTAGCGAGCAGTGAGGTTTTTATATTCCTTTGTGTCAAGTTTCTTCACTGGTGTTTTGTTTTTTCTGAACACTACCTTGATGTACTGTAGAAGTAGCTCAAACTCGCTCATTTTGAGGTGGGAACAGGCGGACGTGCAACAACTGTAATCATAAGGTAAACACAAAACAATCTTTCCATCTGGAGCTCCTTCATGGGACTCGACACTTGTAAACACTTGCTCCAATGGGTTCGCGCGGCTTTCATCCCGCGCACACTTGTAAAAGCTACCAAGCCGACCACAGAGCTTGTGATACGCGTCATTGCAATGTGTAGTTACATTTTTTGAGAGGTGCACGTTGGTGACGGCCACGGTGAGGGCTATGCAACCACGAAGGCTGTGCTGGAGCATACGCGTGCGCTTGACGCAGAAATATAAATCAGCATTAAATGAACAAAACCTTATTTATGTTTTAATTGATTATTCTGTCATCGTTTACTCACGCTTTACTTGTTTTGAGTTTCTTTTTTTCTATTGAACACAAAATAAGTTATTTAGAAAATACCATTGACTTCCATAGTATTTTTTTTTTCCTATAGAAGTCAATGGTTGGCGGTTTCCAAAATTTATCAAAAAAACTTATTTTGTTCAACATAAAAAAACAAACAAACAATTAACTCATAAAGGTTTGGAACCACTTATGTTGGGGTAAGCTATCCATTTTTCCATATAACATGGATATATCTGTGCAGTAGCACAAAACTCATTATTTGTAATAACAATTACAAAACATTAAAATAAAGCACATTTTGTTACATTGCGAAATTTAAATGGGTTCAATTTGAGCAAATTTACTAACATTTTATGCCATTATCAAGAGGTCATTTAATTTCAGTTCATTTCACGAGTACATTCACTGCCTGGCTTACATTTACAAAACAAAACAATGTTTCCAAACTCAATATCAATATTTTGATTGCTGACAGCTTACTCACCATCAAGTGACAACAACATATCACCCTGCAGCCCAAGACCGGTTACTCACTGAAGCTAAGCAGGGCTGAGTCTGGTCAGTGCCTGGATGGGAGACCACATGGGAAAACTAGGTTGTTGTTGGAAGTGGTGTTAGAGAGGCCTGCAGGAGGCGCTCAACCTGTGGTCTGCGTGAGTCCTAATGCCCTAATAAAAGTGAAGGGGACACTATACTGTCAGTGGGCGCCGTCTTTCGGATGAGACGTTAAACCGAGGTCCTGACTCTCTGTGGTCATTAAAAAAATCCCATGGCACTTCTCGTAAAGAGTAGGGGTGTAACCCTGGTGTCCTGGCACTTACCCATCATGGCCTCCTAATAATCCCCATCTACTGAATTGGCTCTATCACTGTCTCTCCACTCAACCAATAGCTGGTGTGTGGTGAGCGCACTGGCGCCGTTGTCCTGTGGCTGCCGTCGCATCATCCAAGTGGATGCTACACACTGGTGGTGGTGTGGAGAGACTCCCCTCATGATTGTAAAGCGCTTTGGGTGTATGGCCATACACAATAAATGCGCTATATAAATACACATTACATTACATTACATTGCAACACTTATATTTGAAAATGTGTAGTAATTGCTCTGCAGTCATTTAAACCACTTTAGAATTGCTGAAGATATTCTGACATAGGCTCATTCACAAAATGTAGCCCTATATATGTTTCTGGAGATAATTCTTGCAAATTATGTAGCCAGAACTAAATATGGCTGCATTTCTTTTTTAAAACAAACGCTATAGGGCGGTATGATGCTTTTCCACTGTTACGGTATCTCGCCGTTTGTCCGGTAGCTCGACGTACGTCGACAGACTTAAGACACAAAGGGGAGTTGACTGCCACAATGGGGTTCGAGTCTAGTGAAGAATGTTCCAGAAAACAGGTAAGACCAAAAATAAAATAAACAAGTAAATAATAGGGTGAGAATGTGGTAAAATCGGAAAACCTGATAAAAATCAGGCTGCCGTAAGGGCTTTTCTTTTTCTGCATTGCTTTTGAAAACACTGCAGTTGAATTTAGGGAAGGGGGTGGGGCGAGTCAATCGGTGCTTTTTAAAACACTTTTGGTTGGGTTTATGGAAGGGGGTGTAATCAGTCGGTTGGTCAGTCACTCAGTTAGTAAGTCAACAGTGGCCTCTGGTGGATTTACGTGAGAACAGCAGATCTGCATGGCACTCGTGAGAGAAATTTGAGATCTGAAAAAGCGTACACATCGGCCTCAGAAAAAAAAACTGCAAAAAAACATAGCTCCTGGGACGTATTTGGCGATCTCCAGAAATGTATATACGTGTACGTAATCAGAATGAGCATGGGTTGTGATATTCTTAATCTTTAAAATTGTGATAATTGAATAATTATGAGTGCAACATCATTCTTGTGTCTTACACAACACCACCTTGAGGAGTAAAAATTATTGCACTCCATCTTGAACAGGATATACCTATACTTTTACACACCTGTGGACTTACTCACTGACAACAAGACATTCTGTAACATTTGTTTTTCTGATTATTAATAAAAATTGCAGAGGAATACTAACCATGCCTTCACACCACCGGCAACAGCAGCATAATTCACTTCACCAACCCTGCCACAGATGCTCTGATGATCAAAAACAAAAGTATTTACACAGACATGACAATGGCAACATTTTAAAAAAGCTTACACTTTGTAACCCGTTTTCAGATTTATGCATTTTCAGTTGCATGAATGCTGTTGTAAATGAGCAGGGAAAATGAATAAAGTGTTTGGCTGAAAATGTTGTAGTGTAAACGGCCCCTAAATATTGTCTAATGACATAAACCAGTTAAAAGCCATATGTGTGGTGAGGCGCTTGTCTTTATTTTTATGCGCTAGTTTAATTTCAATATGCAGTAGATATGAGACATCAATAAGCCTTGGTCTTAACATGAACATTCATTTGTGCGTAGCTTACATTACAAACTGAGAAACCCAACACAGCAATAATCAACATCTGCTTCGGTTTGCTTGGAAACTAATATAACTGTAGTGAGGGACAGTAGTTTGTGTGTGTGTGTGTGTGTGTTTGCATCAAGCATGTTATTAATCTGGAAAGTGTGCATTTTATAATAGTGTTGAATCTGTGGAACACGTGGTGCTTGAGTGTAAAAAAATGAGAGTGAAAGGATAAAGTTAAAGGAAAAATGAAGGATAATGGGCATTCAAGGATGCTCTCTAAAGGTTGTACTATGAAAAAACATCAATAGACATTAATACACATTTATTTTATTTCCTAAAGGTTACTGATATAGCGAATATGAGTTTTTCCGATAGCTAGACATGTACATCGACGCATATGTACTTGAGACGCAGAGGGGAGTTGACCACGACAACAGGGTTCGAGGGCGATGAAGCAGGTAAGACAAAAACAAAAGCTAAAACATTAAATAAACAAGTAAATAACAGGCTGAGAATGTGGTAAAAATCAGTAAGTCAATCAGTCGACAACGGCCTTTCGTGGATATAAGTGAGAAGAGCAGGCGCAAATGGCATTCGCGAGAAAAATTTGAAATCTGATAAAGCGTACACAGCGGCCTCTAGTGGATTCGCAAAAACAAACACTGCAATAAAACATAGCTCCTGCGACATATTTTGCCCTCTGCAGAAATGTATATAGGGATACAGTACGTAATCAGAATGATCCTGGGTTGAACAAATTATCTGACATCATGCGGTTCAGCACCAGGACCTTTGATAGAGTGGCTGCCTAGCAACATAAAAAGCGCAGTTCACTGCTGTAAAGTCAACAAAAAGGCTGAAAAGTGTGTTCTGTGTTAGGCCCATAAGGCCACAAAATAAGCATTTTTTACAGTATAAAACACCTGCCTATGGCTCTGTAAGTGATGGTGAAAAAACCACAAAGTGTTGACTTGATGTTAAACATTTAGACAGCATAAAACTAGTTTGGCAAACAAAACAGTGTGTTAAAGAAAGACTGATGTAAGTTGAGCTTGATAAAATCATTTATTGTGCTCCAGAAGATTAAATCCTATTTAACCAGAAAGAAAGACAAAATGACAAATAATCTACATCACATCAACCCTCTGTAGTTCTTGACAGCCATTTTGATCTTCTTTCAAGGTCAGCCAGTAGAAAAGAAACACATAATGAAATTTGGTTGCTGTTTGTAAGAAAATGGCCCTCAGTCTTGCATTACATTCAGTTACAAGGCTTGTCCTGGCATGTGTGTATGTGAGTCTATGTATTGAAGAAACATACTGAGCTGTGGAGATCTTCCCAATTACAGTTGAATCCCATCTTTCTCCTTAGTACATGTGCACTATCAGTGTATGGTTCATTAAACTTGAATATCATTCAAAGAAGCTTCCTTTGCTGTGGGACACCTGGGCAGGTTGACTTTGCATATGCATACCTGCAGACGGGGACTGGCAAACAGAGCAGAGGGATGCTCTCTCTGGCCCCTTTGTACTGTGTAGAGTTGTCATTGGTGAAGGCAGAACAGAGAGGCGAAGCCCAGAGGAGATTGTGTTCTGAACGGGAACATGTTGTCAGGGACAATGTGTGTCAGGAGTTGGCTGATCAGGAGAAGATCGGCACAGTTCTTTCAATCTTGTTCCTTTCCTTGGCTTCCCTCATTAGTTCGCTGCCACTAGCTATTCACCGGGGCTTGGATATTCACTCCCAAATGCCTGCATTTGACCTCCACACCAACTATTAATTAATTACATTGAGATGTAAAATACTGTACTGCGATCTGAAGCAGGATTTTGGAAATGAACTCTGAATTCTTCTTATGTCAAGGCTGGCTCGGACATAAACTTGCAGTACATACAAAATATAGCTTAATTTATGTCACTTTTTCATGTCATGTTTGATTGGGGCACAACATTAAAGAAACACTCCACTTTTTATGGAAATAGGATAATTTTTACAAGTCCCCTAGAGTTAAAAATTGGAGTTTTACCATTTTTGAATCCACTCAGCCAATCTCTCGGTCTGGTCGCTAGTCCTTTTAGCTTAGCATGAATCGTTGAATCGGATTAGACCATTACTATCTCTCCCAAAAATTTCAAATAAGAGTTTCGATAATGTTCATATTTAAAGCAATGTTTTATGCTAATCTAAAAGTCCTCTCGCCAGGAGAGGGCGAATATTGCACAAATATCATCTAAATGGGTTTTAAAAATGGTTTAAAAAAAACTGTGGAGTGTTCTTTTAACATGTAGATGCTGACCAGGAGGATCTGCACAAAAGCAAAAAATAGACCTTTGGTTTGTGAGAACCAAATCAGCAATCTATTGCTTCCTTCTTATATCTTACGTTACATGCTGAGGGCAAAACATGTTTATCTTTATGACAAAGTTTCAGTCAAATTTTCCATAAGTAAAAATATTCTCCAAAAAATCTCAAGCGTCACCCTGAAGTGACAACTCACGGAAAAGGAACAAAGGGTTAGCATGTAGTTTGCAATGTGACAAGGCTCTGAGAAAATGAATCATGAATGCTTCGCGGTTCTCTTACTCTTGCCGGCTTCAATGGCCTCGTAAGATCAGAAGGCTCCAAAATGTACTCTCTCATCAGGGGTGCTCCTGTCATTAGTCTGGGATTCATTGGCGTTGATCATTAGCTTGTAGCATGTTGCGTAACAAGGCTTTGAAAAAGTAAAATAATCAAGGATGGATAAAATCAGCAATTATAGAAAGATTTGCAGGTGAAACTGGCTTTTAGCACTAAGGATACCGACTTTGAGCACTTGCTCTGGGTATGAACCGACAAAAGTTTTGCTATCTTTTCCACCTTGCTCATTTGTCTGTCTGCTTTCTTTCTTTCGCTAGCTAGCTTTAAGCGGTATGATCAAGGGCTTCGTAACATCAGAAGCCCTCCTAATACACTCTTTCATCAGGGGCCCTCCTGTCTCCAGTGTGGGATTCGCTTGTGATGATCATTCAGGGAAAGTTCTGGGTGAGAGGAGACCAATGCAGATCTCCAAGTTGTACAGAATAAATCCCTGTGTTGGTCACCGGTTGTTCAAAGCTGCGTAGGGGACTGCCTCATAAAGCACCGAAAATAAAGAAATGAGAATCAAACATTACAGTTATGACATTTTCTAAAGTAGGGTGTTTTTGACTATTAGCAAGAGGTGAAAATAAGAACAAAACAATGTATTATAACTGAGACCAATGAGCAAATCAAAGAGTACATTAATCGTCCCACACAAGGGAGCTCAAACAACAAGTGATTCACCACTATTAAAAAGTTTTACCAACACACATGTACAAAACTAGTCCTTATAACCAGGTTCACTCAAGCTATTTGCAAATGCAATCTAGTTAGCATATCCCCACCCCATCCCGTTACCATCGTCAGAACCCACCATTGTCCACCCTTCGTCAGCATATTCCAATTCCTCCCGTGAGCCAATCAGAGCAGTGTTTCCTTGAACAAATCCACATGGGGAAGAAAATGATTTTTTGTTTGTTTTAAATAATGACTTAATCAGCAGAACAGCCACCAAGCAGATAAATTGTCATGCGCGTCGTGCTAAAAATATCCAGCCTCCCTTTGAGTCCACCAGTTTCAGTATAGACAGCACTTGTGTGATGAAGCTGTATCTGCCAGGAAGCCAATAAATTCCCCGCTACGCTCTTGAGGCAGATTCCTCAGTATCAACGCCCCCCAACCAGGGCTTAAAGAGCATGGGTGCTTTGTGTACATATCTAGATATGTAAATATGTCCTATACAATAAAAGTGTTCCCCCAAAAATAAATTGACCAAAAGAATTCAAAGACATTCAGTGAATGTCTCTATTGTGCATATTCTTGAGGATTTTTCCCATAGTATTCCGCATTCTGCAGCAGAAGGAGAACACATGCCCAAATTAGGTAAGCAACATCTCCCGTCTGCTCTGAAGAGAGTAATTTACAATCCAGTGCCCCGGGAAAACAATATGTTTCCTTTTGTTTACAAAGGGCCTCCCACACATCATCTCTTCTGTGCTTCCATCGTTTTCTCTCCGGGTAACTGAATCAAACCATTCCTCAAAGAATCCCAGACTGATAACTGTTTCCAGGAAATGGCCCTGGTTTTGTCACAATATAAGGGTAAAAAATCATCTGTGTTTGTTTGTCATTACATCAGAAATAGTTGTCATTTTTTTTTGTCTTTTTTCGCCTTTAATAAAAAAAGATAGTTTTGCTCCCGAGGAACTAAAATCAGCATCGTTATTTCCGTTTCCTCTGAGCACCTGGAGTAAAGATATTCCTCGACTCAGTGCAATCCCCTTCGTCCATTGTCACACCTGTACTCCACATTTACGGGAGTGTATGTGTGTGTGTGTATGTTTGTGTTTGAGAACATGTCTGTGGCTATACTCTAGTGGTGGAGTGTGAATGAGGGTGTGGATGGGGCAGGGTGTTATTCTGTCCACTGGAGTAACTGTTGAAGGGGTGTAAGGGGGTGAGGCCTGACATGCTGTTGGGTATCATAGTGATGGTGTTGGGGGTCATGAGAGGTATGTCGTCTGGTGAACGGCGCATGGCGAGTGTGTAATCGGGTGGGCAGGCAGTTCTCAGGACCACCTCATGCGGGTGCATGGCCTCCCGGCACTCCCGCTCCAAGTCGCTGTGTTTCATTTGCAGAGACATAATCTCCTCTTCTTGTGTATGGGGCAGCTCGTTGGCTGTGGTCCTCTGTGGGCTACAACGTCGATGGACCTCGTGCCTGCGCTTGTCCTTTTTGTAGTAGAGTGCGGCGAATGCTAAGATGTTGAGGAACAGCAATGAAGCGCCGACAGCAATAGTGACACTTAGTTCAGTGGAGTAGTCCCGCTGGTCAACTAAAAAAGGTTGGTTCTGGTTCTGGTTGTGGCTGTCCTGCGTTTCAGTGGGAAACGGCGTAGGGTAGGGTCTCTTGGTGTTGACCGGGATCTTCTTTGGCGTACGGGGAGTGACCTCAGGTGGAGGCAACTTGGTGGTGGAAATTATCTGGCTGACCTCGTTGAGGCTGTGGAGATGAGGCACCAGCTCTAGCCATAAGTTGACCTTATTGGCACGGTAATGTTCCTTGACACGGGGCTTCAAGCCGATGTGCAAGTAAAGCTGGTCCTTTTGGTTGTAACGTGTCCAGGCCACCTCCTCAAAGCGGTTAGGCTTGGTGTGGATGAACTTGGTGTCTTGCGGAACTGGCTGGTTGGGGTCACTGTAAGATAAAAGGAAGATTTCAATACTCCCCACGCAAAATATAACTTCTTTCAGAATTGCACATGGAATTCAATGAGCAAAACAATCCACAACCCATTACAGACAAGTCTTAGGAAGTGCCTGGAGACCCCTAATATTTCTCACAATGCTCATTAGGGTCTCCTGACACCTGCTTTAAAATTACCAAGAATAAGTATGAGAGAAGAAATTACACATTTGCACACAAATTGATTTGTTGTCCTCCCGTGAGATCATTATGATTCTAGGTAGCAATGTCATATAAACACTAAACTCACTCTAAGTGATTATCATTACTTTATTTGCTGCATCACAGCTAAACTGAAGCAAACTAAGTAGCTGTTACATAAAAAGCAGTTACAAAAATGTAATGTAGCATAACCTTGGGAATCCTAAGTATTTGTGAGTGAGAATGCATTAACAAACAATTAACCAATGATTAAACCTTAGCAACCCTGTTGCACTGTTCCCAGGCAACAACTGGGTATTGTACTGTAATCAATAACTCTCAAGTTATGAGACTCATTGGTGGTCTTACATCAAAACAAACTCACATTCACAATCTGATTTCTCTGAATCCCAACTAATAGCCATATTGTTTGCCTCTAGGCTTAGTGATAATAAACAATGTCCTGTTGTTTTAAGACTTACCCAGTCTTGGCAAAGTTGGTCCAGTAGGTCATTACGACTGCACTAAGCATAACATCATTTTTGGAGAAGTTGCATGGGAAAAGCTCAGTTGGACCAATCATGGGCAGCCCAAACACATAAGGGATCTCATCGCCATGTGCAGCATCAGCCCAGGGTGGCACCTGCTCTGTTTGGCAGTGATGGTAGAAGGCATAAAAATAAGTAGGTGAGCCAAAGCTAGAGTGTAGGTCTGCTGTGGCCACTGCTGGTGCAACCCACTGATGATCTGTGAAGAGTGCCAGCAGGGTCTTTCTTCTAGTCTCTGGGTTGTGGCGGTCAGCCCAGTCAGTGTACATAAATTTAATGGTCTCCCGCAGAATGTCCTTCCCCTCAGGGTAGCCATATAAATCATCCACAAAACTTGACACGGCATAGTCAAAATCGTTGGCCTGAACACCATTCTCGTTGTCCACTATGAGTTCCACAAATTTTAGTCCCTCGCCTTGGTTGACGCCCAGCATGATGTCATAGTTGAGAAACTCCCCTTGTTCCATGAGGATCTGAGGGTCATCGGGTATAACATCACCATCAATTACAGGTCCAAAGGCGATGTGGTAGCGAGCAGGCTGGATGTCCTGCTCCACTAGTTCTTTGTAGTGTTTTTTCTGTAGGCACTCAACCATCTCCACTGTATCTTTGAGGTTGCACCCCACCTTCTTGGCCAGCATGCGGGCATACTTTGCCGGCTGGAAGCTGACTGCCCAGCTGGACAATGCTGTGCCACTTTGGGCTATTGCCCTTTGGAAAAGACCTGTATAGGAGAAATAAGACAGAATCACAAACAGAACAACCACAAGGTGTTACAGTGGGGTCCACACATCTTAGACCAAAAATGCTTTTTTTATCTCAACATAAATCTTAAACCTTTTTTTTTTCTTTACAGGTTCAAATAAAAACCATAAAATGCAGATTTCCAATGTGGCCTTAGACATTTGGACCCCTTTGTAGGCTATTTATACACAAAGTGCTCCTTAGTATGCAAGCTGGAGCAAATAAACACATCCCGGTTCAGTTGTTTTTATGCAAATCTTAAATGGTTTGGGAAAACAGGCAATGAAAGTAAACATGCTAATGCTGATGAACTTCAACTCTTCAAAGAGCTGATCAACATTTCAATTTACCATGTAATTTTAGCATGGAACTTTGGATATATTTCTAGAATTTGATTACAACTCATTAACAATCATTAGCTGTTTGCACTCTATAAACCCCTTTCACCCATACCTGTCGAGTCAGGAAAATTGACCCATACCATTAAAGAGAAGCAGATATCATGCGCAAAACGTCAAAACAAAAAGCAAGTGATTGAGCAGGGGTGAAAGTGTGTGCATGTATGAGAGAGAGAGACAGCAAGAGAAAGGAAAATTGAGTTACTCTGTTACCATGACAACCCCTGGGATCTTAGTTTTAGCAGTGCAGTTATGAGTAAAAACATGTTCTTATATATATATATATATATATATATATATATATATATATATATATATATATATATATATATATATATATATATATATATATATATATATATATATATATATATATATATATATATTAACACACATGGAAATGAAATGGAAATAAGGGTATGCTTCAGTTCGCAATTCAAGAAAATGGTGACAATTGTGCACAGTATGAAAATAATATATATTTGCGAATGATGAACACACTGATAAACTAATATAAAAAGGCTAAATAAAATATAAGAAAATTATTCCAGATTAAATTCCAAATTGCACAATTTGCTTCTGATTAAAGCAATCACATAACACACTAGAGTCTCTACCATGGTGTCTCTGGGTTCATTTGAATGATAGTGACAACCTTAAAGGAGGTCTGTGCCAGGAGACCTCTTCACAAAGCAATCTTCCAAGCAGAGAGACTCAAAAAAGGAATTAATGTATTTACCCTTTTTGTGCCAATGGAAGGTGAATGCTGTATTTGGACAGTGTGCTCATGGTGTGCCTGGTGATGTGTATGGGCTTGACTAAATTAAGATGAGAACATGAAACGGCCCAGGGAAATTTAATTTATGTAAACACTGATACCAGCTCAAATGGAGAGGTAAGAGCTTAAAGCATGATGAGAAATAAAAATAGGTTGGGCTGATGAAGAAACTACTGTTGAAACTACTTGAACTTTTGCATTACACTTATGCATTAAGAAACATATATATATATATATATATATATATATATATATATAGTTTTTTTTTTTTGACAAAGATAACACAAGAAAACACATCATGCAATTTTTAAATTAAGGTTTATATTTTATAATTTTATAATTTTATAATTAAAATTGAAAACCACATAGCTCAGTCTGAAAAAAAAAGTGTTTGACCTTGTTAAAACGTATCTCTAGTTTATCATACCTGAGTTAATTTTTTCTAGCCACAAATAGGCCTGATTGACACATCTGTTCACAATCCATAAATCACTTAAATAGGACCTGGCTGTCAAAGGGAAATAGACCAAATGATCCCCAAAAGCTAAACATTATAAGAGATCCAAAGAAAATCAAAAACACATGAGAAATAATAATTGAGATCTACCAGTCTGGAAAAGGTTATAAAGTGAATTCTAAAGCTTTTTGACTGCGACAAACGACAGTGAACGCAAATATCTACAAATGGCAAAAACATGGAACAGTGAATTAGTATGTTCCTTCCCTTGAGTGACTGGCAGACCAAACTTAGCACAAGAGCACAGAAACAACTCATCCAAGAGGTTACAAAAGACGTGTTCATGACTCAACCATAAGCAAGAGATTGGGCAAAAATGGTTTGCCTTGCAGAGTTCCAAGACAAAAACCACAGCTGAAAAAAAAAAACCCAAAGCTGGCTTGTCTGGGACCATTTCATTTGGGCTACTTTTGGCCTAATGGTTAGGGAGTTGGACTTTCTGTTCCCGGCAGGAATTGAAGATAGGGATAGGGAATAAACCACACTCTCTCCATCTTCTATACCCAACTGAAGTTTCCTTGAGCAAGGCACCTGACCTGTAACTGCTCCCTGGATGCTGGAAGCAATAGTTGCCCAATAGTCCTGTGTCTGTGTGTATGCTGTGTCCTTTGTCTGGGTGTATGCTCACTGTGTCTGTTTGCGTGTGCTTTACTTCTCCCTCGTGTGTGTGGATTTGGATGGGTCAAAAGCAGAGAACCATTTTTGAGTATGGGTAACCATACTTGACAATACTCAGTACACAGTTATTTCAGAAGAGAACATGATACCAACAGTAAAATGTTTCTGTGGTAGAGTGATGGTCTGGGGCTAGATTGCTGCTTTGGGATCTGGAAGACATTCATTCATTCATTCATTTTCTTGTCGGCTTTGTCCCTTGCGGGGTCGCCACAGTGGAATGAACCACCAACTTATCCAGCACGATTTTACACAGCGGATGCCCTTCCAGCCGCAACCCATCTCTGGGAATTTCCACACACACACACATTCACACTCATACACTACGGACAATTTAGCCTACCCAATTCACCTGTACTGCATGTCTTTGGACTGTGGGGGAAACCGGAGCACCCGGAGGAAACCCACGCGAACGCAGGGAGAACATGCAAACTCCACACAGAAACGCCAACTGACCCAGCCCAGCCGAGGTTCGAACCTGCGACCCAGCGATGTTCTTGCTGTGAGGCAACAGCACTACCTACTGCGCCACTGCGTTGCCTCTGGAAGACATGTTGTGATAAATGAATTTTGCTGTGTACCAAAATATTGTGAAGTAAAATATCAAGCCATCTGTTAGTGACCTCAAGCTGAAGCAAACTTGAGATCTAAAGCAGGACAATGATCTAAAGCACACCAGCAAGTCAATTTCTGAATGGCTGAAGAAAAACAAGATGAAGACTTTGGAGTGGCCTAGTTAAAGTCCCAACCTGAAATCAATTGAGATGCTGACCTTGGTTCAGTAAGGTGGTTCATGGTTAAAAACCCTCCAATGTGGCTGAATTACAACAATTCCGCAATAGGAGCGGGCCATAATTCCTCAACAGCACTGTAACAGGCTTACTGCAAGTTATTGAACATGCTTGATTGGAGTTGTTGCTCCTAAGGGTGGCCCAACCAGTTATTAGGTTCAGAAGGCAAACACTTTTTCACTCAGGGCTATGTAGTTTTGTATTGTGTTTTCACTTAATAATAAAACCTTAATTTCAAAACTGCATGATGCGTTTAATTGTGTGATTTTTATTTTTTTTGTGTGACATTACTCATGCAAAAAAAAAAAAAAAAAAGAAGAAGAAAAAGAAAAAAAAATCAGTAGGACACTATATATTTGGGGTGCAACAATACAGATTTTTCACGGTTCAGATTGGTTTTTGGTTTTGGTACGGTTCGGTATATGATATGTTCAGTAAAAAAAGCACTGTCAAATAAAAATAAAAGAAAATGAATCTATAAGCAAAATACAATACAAAATGAATGCAATAGGGTATTGATAATACAAATATAGCAGTTGCTCTTCAGGTTTTTAATGTACCTAATAGTAGATTTAACTTACATAAACTGAAAAATATCAAATAAGATACTGCATATATTCTTCACTGTATACATTAAAGAAAGATTAACGATTACTGGGCTAGCTATTCAGTCAAGTGAAGGGTGATTTCATTATCATTTGCTGCTTGATTAATATTAAAAACAAAAACAGAAATAAGATGTTTTTACTTTAAGATGCAGCACAGTGAGAAAGTTACAGAAAACACAATTTCCAGAATGTTTACATTCCAAGGCAAAACCAACTTAATGCTCGTCAAGTCGGATAGGTGGACATAATTATTGGTCATAATTGAATCATAACATTGAGAAGCAAAACTTAATTTGCATGTCGTAACTTTCATTCAGCTGTTTAGATGAGCATTTCTCAGATCTCTCGCGTGAGTCCTACATGTGCACACACTCTGACATACGGCTTATGTCATCTTCATTTTCATGTGAAATTGTCTCCTACTATTGTGCTCACTGATGGAACATTTACTCATGGTGAGCTGTGTTTCAGCACATAGATATGCATTCTAACATGTACAGAGCCAGTTCAGAGAGTAATTAAAGGAATTGAGATAATGCTAAATGCAATTTTTCAAATTTAACGCAAAACTGGAAAACCCCAATGTCCACATGTTCCCCACTATTCTCTCTTATACAGTAAAACAATTATACAAAACTATACTTTAGCTACTGTTATTAAAGAGCTAACATAAGCACCTCATAATTCATATTTGATTTACATATTTCGATAAATTTTCTTATATGATTCATTCCTTCATTCATTCATGTTTTATGACTGGAATATTGTGAACTATTGGTTTTTACAATTTTAAATGCATGCATTGGTAGTTCAACCAACAAAAAAAAGAGAAAAAAACACAGACATGAAACTTCAACTATTACTAAAAACCAACTAACCAACCACACAACCAACAAAACAAACAAACAAACAAACAAACAAACAAAAACTTTATAAATGAGCTCATAACACAAACAGTTGTTGCATGCAAAAAAAACAGTCAAAAGTTAAAACCTCTGCATTGTACCTTTGGTTGAATTGCTCCAACGGTTACCTTCAGAATAATGGGAAAGAGTCAGCAGGTTGACACAGGAGGCCCCGGCCCCAGACCCAAAAACAGTAATGCGTAAAGGGTCACCCCCAAAGAAAGCAATGTTTTCACTTGTCCAGCGCAGGGCCTGTATTAGATCTAGAAGTCCATAGTTTCCCTTGGCAGCTTGGTCTCCCGTGCTCAAAAAACCTGCAGAAAGAAGAAAGAATCGAATGAATGTTTGTGTGCATTGACGTGCAACTTTAAAAAAAAAAACATTCAAACTCTGAAAGTTATTGAAATGCTCAATAACAAACTGCAGCTAAAAGAATATCAGAGAAACTGAGACATTCGTGCTCATCCCTCCAAATCCACTTTTTCTAACATTTTTCTAAAATGTTCACCTCAGGAATGCTCATACAAACAGATTTTAAAAGTTGTTTATTTCTTGGATTTCATGGTTGGTCTCTGCTCCCCTGGCAGACAACTGTAAGTTTTAATATTTTGGATTAATGAAGCATGTTATTAATATTATTATCATTAAATTATTTTTTTAATTTGTTTGACTTTTTTGACTGTTTAAAAAAAAAATAAGTGTGTCGGGGGGTTGGGGGGTGTTGAATCAACCAAACAATAGGGGACCTATCATATACCCAGCGCAATAAGGTGCAAGACGTGTTTGTTCGCGATTTGATGCTATTTTCAGACCAGCGCAACTGTAATTTTCACGTCAACCAAACATTTGGGGACCTATCATATACCCGGCGCAATAAGGTACAAGACGTGTTTGGTGCGATTTGTTGCTATTTTCAGACCAGCGCAACTCTAATTTTAATGTTTTGCGCCACGTTGTTTAAATAGCAAATCTATTTGCGCCCCTTTGTGGACTCATGCTGGTCTAAAAAAGAGGTGTGTTAAGGCGCATTGTTGGTGCATTGCCATTTTTGAGAAACTAAAATAGACCGTGCCATTGACCAACTGAAAGCTGGTCTAAAGTCACCACAGAACGCGTTAGTTATGCGCCTATGCGGGTCCAAAAGCTTACACATTGCTTAATACACACAGGATGTACAGCAATACACAAATATCTTTACATTTGAAAAAAAAAAAAACTAAAGGTATTTTCTACATAAATATAATCTACATTTAAGTTATTTTCTACATAAATATAAAAACTATACTTCCATGCCTCATCTCGGGGGGCTTTTTCAGTTTAATCAAGATAATTTGCATTTGTATAATGTTATTATTACTATGAGTATTATTTATTATATGCATATTTATATTTGTTTTAATAAAAACAAGTTTAGATTTGTCCACCTGTCGGGTTTTGAAGATGTATGCGTCACTATATGGGGCATTAGAATAGGATGTGTGTTTGGATAGCCTATAATACATTTTTTTGACCACACTTCGTTATTATTGTTCATTTATTCTGTTGCTGGAAATTAGAACTGATTTTAGAAATAGTTTAGAAACAACAACAACAAGCACAACAACAATCTGAATCTGAGATGAGACTCTGATTGGTTTAATGCACGTTTTGCTCAAAACACACCCATAACTCATTAAGAAAATAAGCACAACCCTGTTAGACCTTGCGCCAGGACGCAGACAGTATTTTTCCATCCTTAAAATAGCAAAAGTGGAGTCAGATACGCCCTTAATGCTTTTGGGCCATGCACTTTAGACTTTGCGCCTAGATCGTTAAAATAGAGCCCAACGTGTTAATGAAATTCTTAAAAACTGTCAAAAAAGGCAAAAAAAAAAACCTTCAAAACCAAAAAAGATAAAAGAAAAAAGGTAAAAATGTAAAGCAGCCATCTTTTCAAAACAAAAGATACAGATTTTCATGCATTGGTGAAACTGCATGTAACCTTCACAGAGTAGATAATCCCATGACAAGTGCAACAAAAATTCAAGATGGAGAATAAAGTGAAATAAACTTAATCACAATTTAAACATGTAGAAAGTAAACAGAAGTTCTGAGTGGATTTGACATACAATATTATTGTGTTAGCTTAGCAACATGCTAAAATTGTGTTAGCTTAGTGACGTGCTAAAAGCATACTCTACTGAAATTAGTGGTGAGTAATGAATCTTGTAAAGAATCTGAAAGCAGTACAGATTACACAGCTAATTGTAAAAACTTCCAAATCAAGTCAGTCACAAGGTTTTGTTTTTGTTTGAGTACCTGTATTGCTTATAAGTACCTGTATAAAACAAGGCAGCTCACTATATTATGAAACAAAGGCTCTATTTTTGCATGTTAGCTGTGCGATTCTTTAGTCTGAACTGCATTAATCAACAAAACACTTCTGTGGTTTTGATATTAACGCTGCTTTGTCTTTTTTAAAAAAAAAGGTTTGTTCTTCTTCCTTGGTTTGGTCAGCCAGTGGAACCGCAGATCTCTGGGGTCACTAGCTGTTGTTTTACCCACTTAAGTGCACTCAGATTAATAGAAAAGTTTGCAGCATTACATTACAAGTGTCAGTGAAAAAAAAAAAGTCATGATTACACAGAAAGTGGTGCATTTTAATGGAAAACTACTCATTAACTACTTTACTATAGTAGCTTATCTAGGGAATATACAGTTTGTACATCCCAGGAGTGCTTAAGGAATACCAATTGTGTGCATGTTCGCTGAAAAGATGACCGTTTGGGTTCTTATAATTACCCTCGCAGTCCCAGACCACATGGAAAATAATATAACTATACAACAATTGCTTCACAGTAAGCTCATTTACAGATGCAGATGACAAAGAAGCAAAAAATTACTTGGACTCTGTACACAAAGCATACCCACAAATCCATCTGACCCTTCCTCCGCTACCTTCTTTTTGTTAATTGAGTTCTTTATTGGATTTAATTAATCTAGTTGTGTTGCTACATCAGAAAGTTGATCTCCTGGAAGTGGCCGTCGAATACAAGCACGCATTTAATTGATTCCATTTAGCCAAGGCAGTGTGCAGAGCAAATCAAAAAGACCAGGCACAGGCTGGAAAATGATTAGCAATCAAATGGCAGGCTGTCAGGTGCTCATGCCTGCGGCGCGGAGCCGTGAGCACATTTGGCTGCTAACACAGGCAGGCAGCGGCCCACTTTCAATCCTCATGCATGCAGAGAGGTGCAATCCAATCATGGAGGAACAAAAAAAGGCCTCCCTTAGCTCGGACAGAGAATAGCCTGAGCTTGTGAATGGAAGTGTATTTGGTACAATGTGCAGAAACAGATCCACAACAATGCGCTTTAATGAGACAGGCAATAATCATGGATTTTTTTTTATATCACAGCAGTCGAGGACAACAGTGCTCTAGATTTGCTGTGCAAGTGGTATTGGCTCATTTCTGAGATTCAGGGTCAGCTGAACACTGTCCATGGCACCTTGGAATGGAACAATATTTCTAGGGATGCACATTTCTATTGCTTACTAGAGATTTATAGAGCAGTTTGTTGTTGTTCTCAGATCTGATTGGGGCAGATGTAGGACTGGTAGATTAATCGAAGGCAATTTTCATGCGCATTGTGTCAGTAAAACTGGTTCTAGTAAACCTCCAGCATGGGCTTTTAGATGGAGAAGCACTTACTACACAGACTTGCAGGTGCCCCAATCATTAGCTGGAGTGCCCACCAGACTTACTAGAGCAGTGAGGACCAAACTCAATCCTGGAATTCTGAACTTCCTTCAACACACCTGGCCGGGAAGTTTCTGGAATACCTAGAAAGAACTTAATTAGCTGTTCTGTTGTGTCTAATTGGTGTTGGAATTAAACTCTGCAGGACACCGGGCCTCCAAGATCGAGTCCATCTATATATTGTATATACACTACGTACTATGTGCACTACACCATCCATTCACTACACATCCCACCATGCTTTGCTTTAGTTCAGACTCTGATTTCCTTCTGCCAGTGTTGCCGACTTTGTCGCTATATTTTCAAAAGCAACAAGCGACAAATCTAGCAACTTTTGTGTGTTACTGGAGATTATTATAGAATCTCGTGTCCATACTGTATCGTCCCTACTCTTCTCAATGAGCTGCGGGTGATGCCATCAGCCCCTCCCCCACCTCAGAGCACTGACAGGCAGCCCAGTCCTCGTACAGCACTCCTCTGCGTATCGACGGCAAATGATTTAGCACCAGGAGCACCGATCTGCTTTTCCTTTATTTTACTAATTTAATTTGACCGTTTATTCTTTTCTTGTTTACAATCACAGATATTTTAGTGACAGTTTCGGACCTTGTCTGAGTTTATTACGTCTGAGAGATTACTGCAAATTCACTACACATCTATGACATAATCTAGCGACATTTAGCAACTTTTCGGGCAGAGCTTAGCGCCTTTTCATTGAAAATAGTTGGCAACACTGCCTTCTGCAGCTGCTATCAATGTGGACACTGACACACAGACGCACAGACGCACGCACGCACGCCCGACCGCCCGCCCACCCGCCCGCCCGCACGCACGCACACACACACACACACACACACACACACACACACACACACACACACACACAAACATTTCACACAGAATATTTAAGCACCAAAGACACACTCGTTCATTGCTCAGTATTGTTTCCTGTTGGACATTATCTAGCCTGTTCTTGTTTTCTGGGTTTCCTCTGTTATGCTCTGTCTGCCTTGTTTTTGCCTTTGGACTGTTTTCGGATTATGATTGTTTTTTGCCAACCCTCGTCCTTTGCCTGTCTCTTTGTCTACTCTTCTTGGATGACCCCTGCCACCATTGTTTTGCTCCTATTTTGACCCCTGCCGGCTGACCATTCTATTAATAAAAGCTTAAGTGAAACCCCACCTCTGTTGCCAAGTCACTTTATAACAGAAAGTCACTGATAAGCAACACAAAAATCTTTTTTAACTGGATAATAATGACATTGACATAATCATTCTGTGATAATGAATGTGTTTAAGTAGCTTCTCAGGGAACTACATCGCTGTGTATTAAATACTACATGTAAAAATACCAGATCTATATTCAATGTCAAACTCACTTCATAACTGCAGTTGAATGTTTGAAATACATTCTAATGTGAGACAATTCCTTGCTTGTGTGATTATTAGTCACGCTGAATCAACGGAGTCAGTTAAATCTTTTGCTTCAAATTCAATGCTATAAGGATTTCCTGGCTTTCTTCTTTGTGGGTGTTTGATATTTCTGCATGCGAGCGCCCTCTGGCCCTTGGAGGAGATTTACTACTTATCATACTACCATTCCTCCATTACGAGATATGCATGATGCTAAATCATGTTTGCAGTTTAATTTAGATAAATTGCCCAGCCCTATAGAGTTTTTGTCTAGCCTTGCAATATTATGCAAGTATTGCAACTGGTAACTGCCTCACAGTTTGTATTACAGCATTTCGGAGTGCATCATGACAAAGGACCAAACTACTGTACTGCATTTTTACATGAAATGATTTTGATTAATGTGTTGATTTTAATAAAGAATGTGGAGAATGTAGTGCGAATGTACTGTAGTGATTTAGACTTGTGTCTTTTTTTTCTAAATACAGCACCTATTTGAAAATCAATGTGTTTCAACATTATCGGAGATACCTTACTAATGGTTCAATGCCATTGAGTAGCTTTATCTCTTTAGATCTTCTGGAATCTACTGCTGGCTTTGGTGTGTCGCTATAGTGATTAAACATGAGCTACAGAGCAATTCATTTTGGGTATATCTAATAGGCAATCATTATTCTCGTTAATCTATTCCGAGTATCAGAGAAAATAGTTGTGGATGAAGATGTTATGATACCGTTTTAATGTTGTATATATTGCAGTTTTTCAGCTTTTGGCCTTTGTCTGAACTGGTTTTATTATAAACAGACACTGAAGAATGAATGCAGATATATGCAGATAATCAAAACCACTCTGTTGATCTATTGCAGGGGTGTCCAAACTTGGTCCTGGAGGGCCAGTGTCCTACATATTTTAGTTCCAACTCCAATTAAACACACCTGAACCAGCTAATCGAGCTCTTTCTTGGTATACTAGAAATGTACAGGCAGGTGTGTTGAAGCAAGTTGGAGCTAAACTATTCAGGACACTGGCCCTCCAAGACCGAGTTTGGACATCGCTGATCTATTGTCTCTCTCTCCTAAATGACACTCTATTATGCTCAATATAATAAACATTAAAAGTGATGTTTTCAAAAAAGTAGAGGTTTTTAATTTGCTGTTAATTGATCAACTTGTGATCTGAATACATGGTGGAAGACAATTGTTTCTCACACAAAAGGGTTTTTAAGGCACTTGATTGTTTCTTTTATTTACTTTGGCACTCGTGTCAGATTCTTATTATTGTAATACGGCTCTACTGTGTATCAATGCTCATATGCAGGGACAATATAAAATATGAACCTCATTCATTCTTTTATTTTATTTTCAGCTTAGTCCCTTTATTAATCAGGGGCCGCTACAGCGGAATGAACTGCCAACTTATCCAGCACATGTTTTACGCAGCAGATGCCCTTTTAGCTGCAAGACATCTCTGGGAAACATCCATACACACTCATACACACTCATGCACTAGGGCCAATTTAGCTTATTCAATTCACCTATAGCGCATGTCTTTGGACTGCGGGGGAAACCAGAGCACCCGGAGGAAACCCACGCCAACACGGGGAAAACATGCAAACTCCACACAGAAACGCCAACTGACCCAGCCGAGGCTCGAACCAACGACCTTCTTGCTGTGAGGCAACAGCACTACCTACTGCGTTGCCAATATGAACCTCACTTATTTGTTATTATTTGGATTACCTTATCATCAGCTAATGCTAACTAATTCTTCCATTCCTACCTTTGCCCATACAAGGTTACCAACATTCAAACACAGAGTGTTAAACATAGGACGTTTCTTGTCTGACAACCAACCTAAACATATATTACAGTGGGTTCCTCATGAGGTGTTATCTACTTCATAACAGAAATCAGGAAACTAAGATTCTTTAAAAAAAAATAAACCATAACACTGAAAGATTGTCATTTTGGATCAGCAGTTTACTGAAAAATACTAAGTAAAATAACTTAACAGGCAACATCTTGTTCCTTCATCATGAGGCAAAGAGTCAGTTTTTAGAACCTTAACCCTACCTGTTCCTCTACGGTGGAATGAGCTGCCAACATTCACTCAAACTTCTTTACATAACAAGCTGAAACACCTCTTCAGCAAGCACTTAACCATCCCACACTCTTAAACCAATGCATTTACACTCAAATAAAATAATCTGCTAAATGCAAACATCCATCAACCTCTTCAAATCAAGTATCCTACACATTTGTACTGTGATAACCTAAAGTCCTACAATGCAAGTCATACTTTGATAGGTACGAACAGTAAAAGAAACTGGAATCAAATTGAGACTTGTTTGGCTTCCAAAGTGAAATTCTCAACTAGATAAAAAAGCCACAAAGAGGCTTAGTTCCAAGTGTCATGTCCTTAAACCAATTCCTCTTAGAACTTCAGCAGATGGTTTGAGATGTTAAATTAATCTCAGTTTTGACTGGAGAAGGCCAGAAAGGATACAAAAGAACATTAGCAATAAAATAAAAAGGGAAACTGCATCCCCAAAAGCAAAGTGAGAAGTGACAGGAAGAGAAAAAGGCATTATTGTACGCTCCTTTCAGGGTTACAGATGAAGAGAGGCAGCAGCAGCAGGTTCATTCCCAGAGATGTTGCATTAGAACATTTGCCAGTTCTCTCTCTCTCTCTAAAAAAGAAATGTCACAGCCAGACCGTTGGCGCTTTTTTTGTCTGTTCTGCCTCTACTCACCCGGCAGCGAGACAAATTGGTCCTCCTGTTGTATTTGTGTCCCTAAAAATATTTACAGTGTGACAACACCTTCGTACTTTCTCTTCCCATCACAGGATCATCATCCATTTCAGGGACTTCAAGACAAAAAGCAGATGCCATCTGTTCCTATACCACAGGCTGGGACGGCAAGAGGCAGACGAAGTGAACTGTCAAAAGTTGGTTTGAAAAGGTTAGAGTCACTAAAATGATGTCGCTGCCTCAAGTGGTAATTAGCTGAACTGCAGGCTGAAAATTAAGAATGATGCACAGTGACCACAGATGGTATGAATAACTGGCTCAGAGCATTGTCTCCGTCAAAGGAGATTAATACACTAGAGGTTGGCAAAGGTTCCCGACAGGATCCACTACAGGATCCCGACTGAATTTGACTTGACAGACCTATTCCTGTCTTGACTGCTTTGATATGCAGAATCTGAAACCTGAAAACTGCTGCTCCAGGCAAAATACACACAGTTTTATTCAAACATTTTTTTTTCTTAGGGATATTACATTAAAGTAACCCACTTCCTTCTAGATAGATAGAGAGAGAGAGAGAGAGAGAGAGAGAGAGAGAGAGAGAGAGAGAGAGAGAGAGAGAGAGAGAGAGAGAAATCCATCTCCTTTTATTTCCCACCTCTCCAAGGAGGATGGATCACTGACATGCTGAACGCCTTTCATGTGGATATTTTGTGAAAAATAAACACTAATAAAAAATAAATGCCTTTAGAGCTTGCAACATTACGATCGAAACAATGCAGGCCAAACAAAAGCTGCAGCAGGGTAATCTTTCCAGTGTAAATATATTGTAGGTAATGAAAGTTAAATGTACATTTCAATAATGGAGCGGATCACTGTATTATACCTGAGAGACTGGATGTTGCATTATTTAGCATATATTACAGCTGTCAGATTCTTATCAGGTTAACATCCTTGTCATATCTCATTTCAGTGGACTGAGTACATTAAATTACCTCTAGGCAAGGCCTACGGTTTGCTGACTTGGATGAACATACTGCAATTGCAACTCAGCACACATTTTTGTCAAATAATGTAGCATAACATTACTTAGTATTTTAAAAGAATAAAAACAATTATAACATAAATTGACAACCCAATCGACAACAAATGTAACATACAGTATACATGTATACATAAACTAGGCATAATTTAATCAATATTTAGCACATAACATAGTAACATAATCTAACAAAACAAATCACAAACACACACAGTGGTGGAAAGAGTACTGAAAAATCATACTCATGTAAAAGTACCATTACTTGCCCCAAAATGTAGTGCGAGTAAAAATATCTGTTGTAAATATTACTCAAAGTATAAGTAAAAAGTAGCCTTTTTAAAAGTACTCAAGAGTATTGAGTATTACGCTGTTAAAAGCTGGTGTGTTTACATGCAATTTGTGCAGTGATTTGTAAACGTAACATTCTGTAGTGTATTTAGTGATTATTTAAGGCCGTTTGGCAATTTCAGTCACCATATAGTAAACATCCGCCATCTTCTCATCAGTGACATGCAGTATAAACAGTCTCTGGGTCATTGAGTATAAAGATTTTGGACATCTTCTTGGACACTTTTAATACTTCTAAATGGTTTGCTGCATTTATGTGGAGTGATTTACTTTCTCTGTGTGATTTGATTGGATGTGAATCACATGACTGATTTGTCTACTTTAGCCAATCTCCATAGACAAGAAAAAATAAAGTAGTGACTGCAGGTTGAAGGAAAGTAATGGCGTAAAAGTACCATTAAGTACCAAAGTACCAAAAGTACCATTACAGCACTAAATTACCATTACAGCATTTTTAAAACTACTTAGTAAATTACAATTCCTGAGAAAAACTACTTAATTACAGTAATTTGTTACTTTACACCACGGCACCAACATAACGCCACGTCCACAAGTATTTGTATAAACTGAATTGTCCCTTTGTTTTAAATATCTCCACATTAAAATGCACAAGCACACAATGATGCAGTCAAGAACATTCCAAACCAACAGGTGGCAATCTAACCCTAGGCATAAAGCCATGCTGACCAATCAGAGACCGGCAATAAGAGATAGCAGTGCACAATCTGACATCAACAAAGGACAAAATAGAACACACACACCAATGTCATAAGGTAAAATGCCACATGACAACACTGTAATGAAAACACAAAACTGACAACACGGTTAATGAAAATGTTTACTCTCGAAAGAGTTTCAGCCATCTGATATTATGTGTACGTGTGGATGACCACATAGAACCACGCTCATGTGTATAGAGCCCGATAAGACCTATTGTAACATATCCCAGATGTAAAACAACATATTTCAGACATACCACACAATGTAAAGTAACGTGAAACATCATAACATAACAAACATAATTCAGACAGACTTATTTTAGATGTAGAACATAATCAAGCATAACAAAACATTTTTTTTGTATCTCTGCAGTGCTTAATTCTGTTTGGTCAATCAAAACAATGCAAGGTATGTTATTCCAAGATTACAACCAATGAAACTAATAACACAGGCTCAACTGGGTAACACAAATACTTGACCATTACTCAATATATTTGTACACTGAAAACCCAAAAAGTTAAGGTAACTCAAACCATTTGAGGAAACCGATTGCAACAAACCATTTAAGTTCAAAAACTAATCCTAATGAGTACTGTGAACTTAATCCATTTGAGTAAACGAAGCAATTTGAGCACAGTGAAACCCAATAAATGAAGAGAACTCAAACCAACTGATTACTGTAAAACCCAATAAGTTAGGGCAACTCAAACCGTTTGAGGAAACCGATTGCTACAAACCATTTGAGTAAAATAAACTAATCTATATGAGTACTGTGAACTTACTCCATTTAAGTTGAAGTAATGAAGTATTAAATTAACTCATTACCTTCAACACTGAGTTCAAAACTCTTTTCAAATGAGTAGAATTAACTTTCAGTCCATTTTGAGTTAACTACACTCAACTAAAGTTGACTGTTAGGTTTTACAGTGTAGACTTATCTGTATTAGTGCCATGTGACTTGTGACTTGATAATAGGTAGATTAATGTAGGCTGCATTCTTTCTACAAGCTTTATTTTTAATGAAAGAGTTAATAAATCACCACATCTCAGATCAATGTTTTGTGCTGTTGTGTTTTGTGGCTTTGTAATATGCAAGATAATGTGCATCTGTTGTTTTCACAGAATAAAGCCCTTTAGTTTTAAATAGGCTGATTAGCCTGTCAGGTTTTATTCTGCTAACATATTCTAACATAACATATAACCTTCGTTGGCAAGTAGAGCCTATGGTCGGATGTGGAAGCGCCGTTTAAGGGTTCAGTACTGTGTTAATTACATTAGGTGCTTGCTGAGTAGCATTGGGAGCCTAATGAAGGCTAATGTAAATACTTGCTCTTCACTTATTCCACTTGGCTAACTTTGCTTAAGAGATGCACAGCATCCCCTTACAGGGCCAAACAACTGCTGTGAATCTCTAGCAGACACCATAAACTGCATCAACCTGCAATCCATATGGTTGTTTCTTAGATTTATGTTTGTTCAAGTAAATAACCTTCGGATGGAAGTTGATGGTTGAATAAAATATGACTTTGAATAGATACTTTATAAATGACACACATTTTCAAAATAAAATAAGTTCAGGATTAGCATACAGAGAAGATACAGTAAACGTTGGGTTATTTATAAGGGTTTTAAATATATCTAGTTGGCTATGTTATGAGCAACTGTTAACTGGTGTTAACAATTCGCTGAAGGCCTTCTCATATTGAATGTCTATATCTGATAGTTAGCTTGTTTGAATTAAATTACAGAAGAAAACAAACAAACAAACAAACAAACAAACAAACAAACAAACAAACAAACAAAAAGCTATGTCATTGAGCTGTTACATTATCTGCCAAGCTGTTTTTTAACCTTTCAGGTAACTAGAAGACTTTGATGAGGTTTTATTTGGCCCTGTTCACAAATAGTATAACCAGGACATATTTTCTGATCTTTTGATTTAAGAAATATTGCCAAACTTGCATAATTCAGTGGTGTAGCTACTTTTATGTATCATACTTACATATGAAAGGAAATGTCTCATACTACATTCGTTCATTCATTTTCCCTGCAGGCACAGGACTTCAACATGATGTCATATTGACATTGTACTCCAACGTACCCCAACATACCCCAACGTCGTGAGGACGTTGGATTTTGTTTGGAAATGAAAATCGGGTTGACGCCAGAACCCAACATCAGGCCGATGTCAATGTCCAACCAAATATCAACGTAATTTGACATCAATATTGGACGTCACAATTACGTTGTCCTAGACCTTGAATTTTGGTCATCTGACGTCATGACCTAACCTAATATTATCGTCTTATGATGTTGTGCGCCTGCTGGGTTCCTTCAGGTTAGTCCCTTTATTCATCAGGGGTCACCACAGTGGAATGAACCACCAACTTATCCAGCATATGTTTTAAACAGCGGATGCCCTTCCAGCCACAACCCAGAAGTGAGAAACACCCATACACTCTCACATTCACACACACACACACACTACGGACAATTTAGTTTATTCAATTCACCTATAGCGCATGTGTTTGGGCTTGTGGGGGAAACCAGAGCACCAAGAAGAAACCCACATGAACACGGGGAAAACATGCAAACCTTACACAGAAATGCCAAGTGACCCAATGGGGACTCCTTTTTGCTGTGAGGTGACAGTGCTAACCGCTGAGCCACCATGCCACCCTTCATACTACATTGAAAGCAAAATAAATAATAATAAATAAATACAATGCCAAGAGAACACCTCATTTTTACCCAAAAAATTAACATTTACTAACTACTTACTCATCCCTAAGTGGTTATAAAGCTTTATGAACTTTTTTTTTTGTTCTGTTGAACACTAAAATCAATATTTAGAAGAAAGCTGAACGCCTGTTAACCAGTGACTATGGAAAATACTATGGAAATCAAGCGTTACAGGTTCCAGCTTTTCTTCAAAATATCGTGTTTTGTGTTCAACAGAAGAAAGAAACTCAAACAGCTTTGGAATGAGTGATGGAAGAGTAAATGATTTTACTATCCCTTTAAGATGTTAAGGGTTATGTAGAATGTGGTCATGCAGGATAAATAATACACAGCCAATATGCAAGCTAATAAATGATTAAAAACTGATGCCCATAACTAAAGTGTTTTTGTCAAGATATTAAACTAACATCAGGAAGCCAGAAATAAGAAACTATAACTTAAATTCCATTATATCACATACAATGACTGTATCCATTCATTCATACATTTTCTTTTCAGCTAAGTCCCTTTATTATTCAGTAGTCGCCACAGTGGAATGAACCGCCAACTTATCCAGCATATATGCTTTACGCAGCGGATGCCCTTCCAGCTGCAACCCAACACTGGGAAACACCCATACATTCACACATATACACTACGGCCAATTTAGCTTACTCAATTCACCTATAGCGCTTTTCTTTGGACTGTGGGAGAAACCAGAGCACCCGGAGGAAAGCCACGCCAACACTGGGAGAACATGCAAACTCCACACAGAAATGCCAACTGACCCAGCAACCTTCTTGCTGTGAGGAGATCATGCTACCCACTGAGCCACCGTGACGCCCAATGACAGTATCTTCAGCATTAACTGTTTTGTTTTGATTGTTTCTGAGACGATACATTATGTAAAGTTGTTTATAACATCATGCATACATTACAATACATTACTCCATAAGAACCGTTACCAAACAATGTTATTTCAATGTTTTAGTTATTGTGCACATAAAAGACTCTTCAGATATTCAGCTTTTGTGTTTCACAAAAAAAAAAATACAGCAATTCTAGACGGAGTAAATATTGAGAGAGATACATTTCCTTTAATACAATCCAATTGTACAATAGCTATTCTGAATGTGACAGTCATTCATATGCCTGACAGGTACCAAAACAAAATAGCTCTATATTGCAGAGCAAAATCTCAAGTTCAAACATCAATAATTGTTCTTAAAATACTGCCATGCAACATACATGAAAGGCCCGAAATGCAGCACGGCTTTCTTTGAAATGTGCTGCTTGGTAGTTGCATTGCTTCAAAACCTGATCTGAATTGTTAACCAGCTCCCTTTCCATAGAAAAGAACAACATTTGCATACAGATAACAGCCTTCTGCGGTTTAACACACACATACACACACACACACTCCGAGGAGGATGGGGAAAGAGAGCGAACGCGAGAGGGAGAATAAAACCTTTTCATAAGAAGTGAGAGTCTAAAGATAGCCCTCCATCTTTTCTCCTTCTTGCTCCTCTCCAGTGCACATCCTGGAAATATTCCTCTCCTCTGACGCGTTTGAGTGCGGTTGAGTGCTGTCTTCCAGATTCTGGTGGCTCTATCGCTGCTAAAAACGCTGAAGCAGAAAGTACTCTTATCTAACGGAGGACATCCAGATATTACTGACTTCATGTTGATAATGATCCAAGGCTTTTCCAGGAGAACACAGGCCTTTTCCTTTCAGAAGCACATCAGGCGTTTCTTCAACTGTAGGCACTTTTAGACTTTTGAAGACATTTTTTTTCAAGTTATATCTCTACTCTCAGAATCTAAATGTTAATATGCTCTAATCACAAGGAAATTGTGTCATTTTGTCTCAGAAAACTATCATTAATAAGTGAAACTTTTTTTTATTTGTATGTCTGAAGGAATATTGGAATATATAAATGTGTTACACAAAAGCCTCCAGGATTTTGCAGGGATATATATATATATATAGCTGAAGTCAGAATTATTAGGCCCCCCTGAATTATTAGTCCCCCTGTTTATTTTTTTCCACAATTTCTGTTTAACGGAGAGAAGATTTTTTCAAAACTTTTCTAAACATAATAGTTTTAACAACTCATCTCTAATAACTGATTTATTTTATCTTTGTCATGATGACAGTAAATAATATTTTACTAGATATTTTTCAAGACACTTCTATACAGCTTAAAGTGACATTGAAAGGCTTAACTAGGTTAATCAGGTTAACTAGGCAGGTTAGGGTAATTAGGCAAGTTATTGTATAACAATATTGTATAACAATTGGTTTGTTTTGTAGACTATCAAAAAAAAAAGCTTAAAGAGGCTAATAATTTCGACCTTAAAATGGTTTTCAAAAAAATGTAAAACTGCTGCTATTCTAGCTAAAATAAAACAAATAAGTTTTGTTTAATACATAAATTTAAATAGATTTTCTTTCGCCAGAAGAAAAAATATTATCAGATATACTGTGAAAATTTTCTTGCTCTGTTAAACATCATTTGGGAAATATTTAAAAAAGAAAAAAAAAATTCAAAGGGGGGTTAATAATTCTGACTTCAACTGTATATATTTATATTTACAGCCCAAAATGGCTGATTTTATTATGCCTTTTCTCAAAATTAAAGCAATGTGTTCCAATTCTTGTGTTCTGCTGTGAAAATGCACAAAAATATTGAAAGATTGTTCTTTCTTTATCTCAAAAAGCATTGGACATGCAAAATCCTGGAGGGACTGATTACAGTTTACTTTTAACCTATTTTATTTATTGATTTGTGTACAAACTATTTTCACAAAAAAAAAAAATCTGTTTATTATTAAGAAGCTGTTATAAAGCTTACTTTTACATTTATACTGTCAATGATTTAAATATAGTATTTAATACTGTCTACATGTATAATATCTTGGCTGGCTGCCAAAAAAATATTCATAATTTCTACTGTGTTCAACTTTAAACTAAAACAGACACAACCAAAATAAAAACTTATTTTTGAATGTTATTTATTATAGGTTTTGCAGACATAGAAAAACAAGGAACAGACAGACAAACCCATCATGAAGCAATAATGTGTGCAAAATGTAAAATAAAACATGAAACAAGGGAAAATGGCGACATGCAAGACAAATATGACCCACAAGAAGACACAGCAGTTTAAAAAAAAAAAAAAAAGACTGGATCCAACATTTTATCAAATTTCACAGAGTTCCTAGAAGTGGTATATCTAATACTTTCCAAACGTAAAGTGAAGGTGAGTCCAAGAAGGCCAGACATTTTTCTTTCAGAAATAAAGTATAACTTTTTTAGCTATGATCATGCCATGCTGAACAGCTATCCAGACTGTCATTGGGTCAAGGAGTAAAACACAATCATAAACCTTAGCAAAGAACTGAAAAAATTATAACCACAAAATCTGAATTTGAACACAGGACCAAAAAAGATGTGCCAAGGCACCCTCAGCAGCTTTAGAATTTACTAAGCTTTGTTTTAAATTTTTTTTATATAAAATGCTTATTATAAGACCTTACCCTGCTCATACACCCTAAACCCATCTTTCACAGGAAACCTGTGCCAAATTTTGAATGTCAAAATAAAAGTATGATTATTAAGCTTTCTGAATTACAAGGAAGCAAATAATGTCCCCACAACCCACTTTAATAGAGTACAAGTACCCATTAAACAATTCATTCATTCATTTTCTTTTCGGCTTCCCTTTCTTAACCTGGGGTTGCCACAGCAGAAAGAACCGACAACTTATCCAGCATATGTTTTACGCAGCAGATGCCCTTTCAGCTGCAACCTATCACTGGGAAACACCCATACACACTCAATCACACACAAACAGTACGGCCAATTTAGATTACCCAATTCACCTACAGCACAGTTCTTTAGATTGAGGGGAAAACCGGAGCACCCAGAGGAAACCCACGCGAACACAGGGAGAACATGCAAACTCGACACAGAATTGCCCACTGAATAACCAGTGACCTTCTTGCTGTGAGGCGATTGTGCTACCCACTGCGCCACTGTGTCGCCCCATTAAACAATTTTGTAATACAATTCAATAAAATTTATCATAAACCGCATAAACAAGTACACACACATAAACACCTTCATATTTTTCACACCTTATTACAGATTTTGAAGAGTCCAAACATTCATTCATTCATTCATTTTCCTTCGGTTTAGTCTCCATTTCAGAGATCGCCACAGCGGAATGAACCGTCAATTATTCCAGCATATGTTTTACACAGCGAATGTCTTTCCAGCCGCAACCCAGTACTGGGAAACACCCATATACATGGCTAGTTTAGTTTATTTAATTCACCTATAGCGCAGGTATTTCTCCGAAGGAAACCCACACAAACACGGGGATAACATGCAAACTCCACAGAAATGCCAACTGGTCCAGGTGGGACTCGAACCAGCGACCTTCTTGCTGTGAGGCAAGAATCCAAACAACAAAAGTAAAACAAAATAAGTTGTTAAAAGTTGCATATAAATAAACCACAAGAGCATCAGACAAAATGTTTGTGTACATGCTCCACAAATCAACACTAAAGCTGCAATCTGTTAGTTTTAATAACAATCTACCCTGGGGACATAAAAGTGACCAAAGTTGAAGAAACAGCCATACATGACCTCAGAAACCTGCATGAATCCTGGAAGCAAGGTCTCACTAATGAGGCCAGACAAAGGAGGGAGTGATGTGGAGACGAGGCCCGTTGCCTGATCCCTCCAGTGACAAACACACACGGCTTTGAAAATGCCATCTCAACTCGGCAGTGGTGACAGTCCTGTCTGCAGTCAAGCGGCCCACCGCTGAGCCAGACAACATGTGTTTAAAAAACTGCATGTGTGACCATTGTTGTCTGTCAACACAAAATATCAGCTCACTTCAGGAAAATAACAATAAACACTGCATACAGCTGTGACTTAGAGGTAAGCGTAAATTGTGCCAGAGTTTGAGCTTGACAAAATATAGGGTCCAACACAAACACTCTACAAACTAGCTTGCAAGTATAAATTGGCCTTTCTGAGTTATCCTTTGTCTTTGCTTCCGGGCAGACCATTAACGCTGCCTTCACATCTTCACATCGCTAATATGAGCATGTCGCATTCAAGTGCTTGTTACTGGAAAGGATTTGAATCATGGAGGACACAAGGTTTATTCCTACCTATTTTCTATGGAAATCTTTTTAGAGCCAATTGAAGACATTGAATTGTGAATAAAATGTAACATCACACTTGTAGACAAATATGTATCATTTTAATGTCATGTTGAATGTTTGTTTATTCATGTACTGTAAGCAGTGTTAGATGTAATATTTACAAAGTAATTACTGTAAATTACTGCAATTTACTGTAATTAAATTACTTTTTGTGCAAAAAAAGAAGGGAATTTTACACTTGTAGACAAATGTGTATCATCATTTTAATGTCTTGTTTATTGTTTGTTCATTCATGTAAGCAGTGTTAGATGTAATTATTTACAAAATAATTACTGTAAATTACTGTAATTTAATTCAATTCAATTCATCTTTATTTGTATAGCGCTTATACAATGTAGATTGTGTCAAAGCAGCTTCACATGGAAGATTATAGTGAATTGAAACAGTGTCAGTTCAGTTTTCAGAGATTAAGTTCAGTTCAGTTTAGCTCAGTTCAGTGTGGGTTAATAATCACTACTGAGAGTCCAAACACTGCTTAGCAAATCCATCGATGCGCAGCTCTACAGATCCCAAACCATGCAAGCCAGTGGCGAATTTACTGTAATTAAATTACTTTTTTGGAAAAAAGAAGGGGATTTTACACTTGTAGACAAATGTGTCACATCATTTTAATGTCTTGTTTAATGTTTGTTCATTCATGTAAGCAGTGTTAGATGTAATATTTACAAAATAATTACTGTAAATTACTGTAATTTAATGTAATTAAATTACTTTTTTGGAAAAAAAGCGTGGACGCATATCCCCTCGCCGTGGCCGTCTGCATCGTTAACGTGCACCTCTCAAAAAATGTAACGTGTACGCGTAGCGCAAGCTCTGTGATTGGTCGGCTTGGTAGCGCTGACGAGTGTGGGCGGAGGTGGGAGCCACGCGCCCGATGCAGCCAGTGTTTACAAGTGTGGAGTCCCGTGAAGGAGCTCCGGATGGAGACTGTAGTTTTGTGTTTACCTCATGATTAAAGTTGTTCCACGTCCGACGGTTCCTGCCTCAAAATGAGCGAGTTTGAGCCACTTGTACATTAAGGAAGTGTTCAGGAAAAACAAAAAAACCAGCGAAGAAACTCGACACAGAGAAACATAAACACCTACTGCCAGCTAGCGTTTCGGAAGTGTATTGCAGAGAAACAGAAACAGCGCGCAGAAGTATAAATGCACGGCTACGCGTGAGGCTTGCGCCGTGGGTTACGGCGATCACTTGACGCAGAAGTATAAACCAGGCTTTAGATGTAATTATTTACTAAATAATTACGGTAAATTACAGTAATTTACTGTAAATTACTTTTTTGCAAAAAGAAGGGAATTTGACACTTTTAGACAAATGTGTATCATCTTTCTAATGTCATGATTAATGTTTGTTCATTCATGTAAGTCATCAGTGCTAGATATAATTATTTACAAAATAATTACTGTAAATTACTGTACTTTACTGTAATTAAATTTCTTTAAAAAAGGGATACATTTTTATTTTTAGCTAATTATTAGCTAATTTTGATTACAGTTACAGTTAAAAATAACCAGACCTGATCTGTCTGCAAACCAGAGCCATGATCCCTCATTATTTTTCCACAACCACGCAAGAAATACCAGAACTCCAAACTTTTGTGGGGAAGATCCTGTCTGTCAGTTTTGTCAGATGCTTTTGGTAAAGGGGCAGAAAAACATGAGATGAGGTGTCAGCGAGGCCATGCAGGACGTTAAGGGAACAGTATTGAATGCTATCTCAGGGGCCACAGCGGTTAACCATGTTTGACAGCTGCAGAGGCTCAAGCCTGTACCTGAGTCTCTCCAGCCAATCAGAGCCCTTGTGGCTGTTTCTGAGCTTGCGGCCAGTGAAGCGCCCAAAAAGAGTGTAAGTACATTCTGACACCCTCCCAGATTAAATGTCACAGAGTGTCACTGGGTCCTAATGCCCAACAGTCCTTCACTCATGGGTTGGATATGACTATCGACCCGTCACTACAGTGCTACTGATGCCTCATGATTGTCTTTGCCCTCCTATCTCAGGACAATCCACTACAGAGGAGTTCTATCACACTACCCCCAAAAATAAACTATAAAAAAGCGTGTGGCTTTTTTCCAAAAAAATAAATAAAATAAAATAAATAAACAAATAAATGGCGTGTCACACATTTTTTATTTATTCTTTTATTCGTTCATTCATTCATTTATACGTTCAATCATTCAATAATTAATTAATTCATACATTTATTCATTCATTTGTTCAATAATTAATTTGTTCGTCGTTCATTTATTCATTCATTTATTCGTTCTTTATTAATTAATTCATCCGTTTGTTCGCTCATTCATTCATTCATTCGTTTGTTCATTCATTCATTCATTCGTTTGTTCGTTCGTTCGTTCGTTCATTCATTCATTCGCACATTCATTCATTCGTTCATTAGTTTGTTCATTCATTCATTTATTCATTCATTCACACATTCATTCATTTGCTCATTCACACATTCATTCGTTCGTTCGTTCATTCATTTGTTCATTCATTCATTCATTCATTCATTCATTCATTTGTTCATTCACTCATTCATTCATTCATTCATTTATTTATTCAATCGTTCGTTCATTCATTCGTTCTTTCATTAATTCATTCATCCGTTCATTCATTCATTTGCTCATTCATTTGTTTTCCTTCAGCTTAGTCCCTTTATTCATCAGGGGCTGCCACAGCGGAATGAACCGCCATCTTATCCAGCATATGTTTTACATAACATCCATACACAATTAGTCACACACACTAGGGCCAATTTAGTTTATTCAATTCACCCATAGCGCATGTCTTTGAACTGTGGGGGAAACCGGAGCACATGCAAACTCCACACAAAAATGCCAACTGACCCAGCCATGACTCGAACCAGCGACCTTCTTGCTGTAAGGAGACAGTGCTAAACACTAAGCCGCCAGTGTGTCGCCTTATTCACTCATTCGCTCAATTATTTATTCTAACAGACTGTTACTTAATTCAGTACATTTCTAATCATAAAAAAATAAAAAATAAAACAAAATAAAACCAGCCAAAAATAAATAAATAAATGACAGTTTTTAGAAATGTTCTTTGTGTGCTGTTCCCCAAAAGAAAAAGTTTAATTTAATTTAAACTCAAAAAATGCAATGTGGACTGACCAATAACTAAAACGTAACATTTTCCCTTTTTGTCAAGGTGTCAGTTTTAATTATTATTACTGTAAATTGAGTTCATGAAGATAGGTGACCTAAACTAACCTTGTGCTTTCTTATTATACATACATAAGTGACTTGATGACACACTTTTTCTTCTCTGAGCTATCCTTTTGTTTTAACTTGACATTAAATATACATTGATAATATAATAAATGCATTTGTAAATAAATCAATAGATGGAGGAATAGATGGATGGTCAGACAGATAGATTTAAAAATGAATGAAAAAAAACTGTTGATTGCAAAAGTGTATTCAGGTCATTATATGCATCAATGTAAAACTCTTTACAGTGACTTCACTTAATGCCACAGATGGTCATTTAAAACATCTATCAAGAAACAGTGGTCAAATATTCATTCATTCATTTTCATTCAGCTTAGTCCCTTTATCATCAAGGGTCGCCACAGCGTAATGAACCGCCAACTTATATAGCATATGTTTTACATAGCAGATGCCCTTCCATGTCTTTGGACTGTGGGGGAAACCGGAGCACCCGGACAAAACCCACGCGAACATACAAACTCCACACAGAAATGTCAACTGTCTCAGCCGGGACTTGAACCAGCGACCTTCTTGCTGTGAGGCACCAGTGCTAACCACTGAGCCACTGTGTCACCCATTTGTCAAATATTTATGTCTAATTTTACATCACTCTCTTTTAACAATGAACTAACACTTCATGCTAGATTTGTGATCTGGTTCTAGAACTCATACACCCCATGTACTTTGATTGGTCATCTCAATCATTCTTACATTGATCAATGCTGTTAACTTTAATTGGATGGATGGATGGATGGATGGATGGATGGATGGATGGATGGATGGATGGACGAAAGGATGGATGGATAGATAGATAGATAGATAGATAGATAGATAGATAGATAGATAGATAGATAGATAGATAGATAGATAGATAGATAGATAGATAGATAGATAGATAGATAGATAGATAGATAGATAGATAGATAGATAGATAGATAGATAGATAGATAGATAGATAGATAGATAGATAGATAGATAGATAGGATAGTAGACATCTGTCTTTTTTGAATGTCTCACCCTAAAAACTGTAGGAGAAACACTCAAGTCTTAAATTAGTGTTGATACTTCAGTCAAGCAGAAAACTCCATTAAACCCGAGAGTCCGAGAGATGAACCTGTGTACAGTTTTTTCCTCTAGGTAAGAACCACTTTGATGCACAGCAGGCCATTGCCGATGTTTCAACCATAATAACAATGAAAACTGCTGTTGAACAGCATCTGAGACATCTCTACAGAATGACTCTATTTGTAACAAAAATAAAAAATCAATAAATGTGTAACAGACACGAAAGGATGACTGGTAAATGAGAAATGTCTTCTGTATTGCACTTCTAGAGTCATTAGCGTAATGGATGCTGAATTACAACACCCATAACCGACAAAACCGCTTCACCAATGATTTCTGGAGCTCTAACTCACTCTCTCTTCTTTCTGACAGTGCACGGAAGAAACAGAGATGGTTTGTCCATAGATCTGGAACAGATAAGGGCAAAATAAAAGCATATCGCTGCCAAAACAAATCTCTATCAGCAAACAACGCCAATGAAAGACTTATTCATGCCAAAAAAATAACAGTTAGTATTAGAAGAGAATGCTTAAATTATGGCAAGCCATTTTAACATTTAATCTACAGTATACAACAGGGGTTCTCAATCACTGTTCTGAAGGTCCGGTGTCGTGCAGATTTCATATCCAAACCCAATCAAACACACCTGGGCTAGCTGATCAAGCTCTTACTAGGCTATCTAGAAACATCCATGCAGGTATGTTGAGGCAAATTGGAGTTCAAACCTGCAGGACACTGGACCTCAAGGACCGAGTTTGAGAACCCCCATTATACAACATACTAGTTTCTTTTTTTATGACACTAGTTTGTATTTTTTAAATACTAGTATACTTTCCAGCAAATAGTTGTCATTATTCATTAGCTATTAGTGTGTAATCTTTAGATACTAGGGCCTATTAGTGAGTGTCTATTTTTTAAAAGATACTAGTATACTTGCTCATAAGGGGTGGTTCCAACCCAGGCTCATTCTGATTACGTACCCCTCTATACATTTATGGAGAGAGCAAAATACTTCTCAGGGTGTTTTTTTTTTTGCCGCTGTGTACGCTTTTTCAGATCTCAAATTTCTCTTGCGAGTGCCATTCAGGCCTGTTCTCACGTAAATCCACCAGAGGCCGCTGTCAACTGACTCACTGACTGATCAACCAATTCCCCCATCCTCCACCTTCCTTAAACCCAACCAATAGTGTTTTAAAAAGCAGAGATTGACCCGCAGAAGCAAAAAAAGAAAAGCCCTTGCTGCAGCCAGATTTTGACCACTTTTTCAGATTTTACCACATTCTGACCCTGTTATTTACTTGGTTATTAAATTTTTTGGCTTTGGTTTTAGTCTTACCTGCTTTCTCAAACTGTTCTTCACTGTACTCAAACTCGTTGCGATCAACTATGCTCAGTGTCTCAAGTCTGCCGACGTATGTGTCAAGCTACCAGACAAACTGGTAACAGCGAAAAAGCCGTCTATATGGACGTAAGCTGTCAGCTGGTAAGCAAGAAAAAAAACGCCCCATAGCGTTCATTTTAAAGATGAAATGCAGTCGTATTTCCTCTGGCTACATAATTTGCGATCTTCTGAAATGTATATAGGGCTATGTTTTCAGAATGAGTCTATGTTGGGTGGTTCTATGGTTTCATCCTAACCTTTTAGAGGTGGTTCTGAAAATTTTATTTTCTGTAATTTATTTTCTATTTCTAAATTGTAAAAAAATAAGTAAATAAATTCTGATTAAAATATTTTAACCATCAATATTATGACTATAAACTGAATGCATAAATGCAGGCTAATCAAGTAATATAAGTCACAGAAAACACCTTTAATAAGAGAGATGGATTTAGGTGAATTTCATCTCACAGCCATTACACTTAAATGTACATGCAGAATAGCAAAAAAAAAAAAAAAAAGAATACAGAAAACAACTTTGTTCAAAAAAAATCAAAATTTTTAGGAGATATTTTCACTTTACAAGTTTAAATTTGGAATTTGATTTGAAATCTTTATATATATATATATATATATATATATATATATATATATATATATATATATATATATATATATATATATATATATATATATATATATATATATATACATACATACACACACACTTTTTTTGTACATACAATATACCTATACTAGTCCCTTCAGGATTTTGCTGGACTTTTTGCTAATTTTTGCAGCCTAAAATGACATAAATTGTGTGCAGAACAGCTCATAGATCAAAATTCACTTAATCATTGCACAGAAAAAAAGTAAAAGAAGTGTTGTGTTTTTTCCATATATAGATAGGTAAATAGAAACAGAAGGATCTGTGCAACAGCCATGAATCAGGTGTGCGCTGCAGATGCCACTGATGTAAAAAACCGCGTGCTAGCACGTGCACTGTAAAAGAGACGCCACGCCATGCTCGTGTTATGTGATGTGCCCGCAAAAGTCTTTATTTAAATAATTTCACTCACCTCAATTTTGTTTAGAGTCTTTCAGCATAATATTTGTAGGTAAATGTGACTTTGCAAGTTTACTCATATTTAAAGTGCAATGTCTTCTTCGTCTGGTTAAATGCTGAGTTACGGACCAGCGTAAGTGTATATACTGCCTCCTACGATAGTGATGTGTGTAAAATCATGGCTTAGCAAGAGTTGTTTGCGTCCACATAGCCTTTGTTTTGGGTGAATCACTGTCATGATGATGTCATAGAAATCGTATAGACCCAGAATTTGCTGGAAATCCACGGCATTTCAGAAAAAATGCGAGATCAGCAAAAATTTTTGCGATAAATTCAGCAATCGCAAAATCATAAAATCCTGGAGGCACTGATATACAGTACGTACATACTGTATATACATTTACATACAATATAAAAAACAAAAACATTACATACAAAGAGAAATCAAATAATTTATTTATAAAAAAATTATTTTTTTTTGTATACATTGGTGGTTCTGTATTATTTTCTTAATGATTGGCTAATTGGGATAGATAATTGATTGAATAATTGGTGAAAATGATAAAACTAAAATGTTTTACTTGTAGAATGGATTACTTGTTAGATCTGTTGTTTCATTTGCTTGAGCACCTGCTAAAAGTTTTTTTTTTTTTGTGATGTGCACATACGGACTTCTTTTCATTAATGTTGTTCTAAGGGTTACTAAGGGTAATGTTGTATTAACAGCTACCTGTCAATGAAATAAACACTAGTATCAAAAGAATAAATACTACTAGCATGAATAGAGATGTTCATATTATCTATTTTAAATGTTAAAAATGCTTGCCATACCAAAAAATAAACAAGTAAAAAAACTGCCACTACTTTGGTCTGTCAATCAAAAGCCTCTACAAAGTAAAATACTCTTTGAAAAACCATTTATATTCTGATCTCAGCAGTCGAGCGAATTCATCTTAAATGACTACAAATCTCCTCTCAAACAATCCAGAGCAAATGGAGAAAACAGCCACCTGAAAGCGGTCGATACTCACATATAAAGATATAAACAGCACACTGACAAAATCCCTGGCAGAAAGAGGAGTCACATGCTAAGAAACAACATCTATCAATTAAGCATGCTTTCTCCTGCCACTCTTTGAAGATGCATCGCAAATTCACATTTGTGTGGCGCTTGCATCATAAATGAATCACGAGGCAGCCGTTCGCGTTTGATTGTATTAGTATTGCGCAGAAAATCCTGATGGATTCTGCTGCTTCAAAGGCGCCCATCTAAAAGACTTCAGGCAGGCTTGGAAATGCACAAATCTAGCAGGCTCTTAAAAATTTAAACAGAGACGGAGACCTTCTTCTGGGACCGCCTGTCAAACCTGTCCTAATATGTGAGATACACACAAACAACTAGCAGAGCAGACGAGACTCTCAGACCTCCACAACAGCAGGACGAAGCTTTATTACTGCGGCGCAGACTAACACACACTCATATATGAAGTATGGACACGCACACACACCTGTGCACCTCATATAGGCACACTCACACAGAGACACACGATTATAAGCAGGCCCAGACAGAATCATTGTTTGCTATTTCTGTGAAGATTTATCTGAGGATTTATTCTGAATAATTAATTCTGATTATTATTATTTTATTTACTTATTTAACAAGGAATGTCACATATAATATAATATATGATATAATATCTCTTCTACTAGGGAGCACAGTTGCAAAGAAATACATTTCACAACACAAAAACACACAAAAAATACTTAAAATAGTCAAATAGTAATATACTGTATGTATCACAGACATGTGTGATAAATTTATTCATTCATTCATCTTCCTTCGGCTTAGTCCATTTATTCATCAGGGATCGCCGCATCGGAATGTACCGCCAACTAATCCAGCATATGTTTTACTCAGCGGATGTCCCAGTACTGGAAAATATCCATACATGTCTTTGGACTGAAATCGGAACACCACACCATGCCAACAATTTATTCAATTTATTTTATCCATTGGTTGTTTATCTAAATCAATCCAATCAGATGGGGCCCTACTACTTTATCCTCATCTCCCCAGTAGTTGCTGTTCTGCTATTAGCTGGTGTCAAAACAAGAGAGAAAAATTACAACAGCCAATCAGAGTCAGAATATCTTCTGTGGTTTTCCCTCATTCAAGGTGGTTTAAAGACTAAATGCTTGCACATTGACACTGTTTTTAGTCTTAAGAATTAATTAAAAACGAGCTAATAAAAATAGCATTTTTCAAGGGAAATGTTATATCATAAGTAGTGGTGGGCCGTTATCGGCGTGAACATGCTGCGTTAACGCGAGACTCTTATCGCGCGATAAAAAAATATCACCGTTAATCTATTTTGAATGTTGGGCTGGGAGCTGGGTCTATTCTACGCAAGCTATGATGACTTTCACCTTGATATTTTAGCGCAGATGTATACCTGACCGCTGAGCCGTCTGACAAAAAAATGCCCTTCTGAATCAAATCAGCAGGCTGCCTGACTTTAACTGCAGTTCGGCAGTTTCACTTTAACTCACGAACATTTCATTCATGCGCCGTGACAAACTGGGGTATTAGACGCAAATACAGAGTAAGGACTGGTGAGAGTGTTATGGAATTTAAAAACGCACGCCAAATGAGAAGAAAAAAAACTTTCGCATTTCGCGATGCATGTGTGTTTGTGTGTGCGCGTCTGTGTGTGTGTGAGTGCGGTCCTTTACATACAGCCGCCTGTGTGGATCTTGTCGGAAAATATGGCGAAACGTCCTACATGACTGCAATAGTTTGCCAGTAATGCCATTAATATCTGCATACTCCACGTCTTAATTTCATTTCTGTTTAGTTCAGTTATGACTTTAGTTGCATTAAGGTAATCAAAAACCGCTGTTTACATGGTAGACTCTTAATCAGAGTATTGTTTTAATCATATTAAAATTGTATTTGCCCATTTTGTATTTGCCCATAGTATTGCTGCCCATGTAAACATACTCAATGCTTGACACACCGTCAGGGCTCTGTGAATTTGCTTTTGCGAAGCAGCATTTTCTGTGTGTGCGTACTTTAAAAGCAAGTATGAAATCGCTGTTTGGAGCTTATGTAGGCCTACAGTTCAACATTCATGTTTAACTAAATAAACAGTTAGTAGACACAAGTATATCTTATTGAACATCATTTATTTTCATCACCAATTATCATAGTAGAACAGTTTCTCAAGCAGTTTGTGATGCATTTTGGAAACAGGAGATGAGCCCCTGGTCTAATGCGCCACCTGGCTTAAGAAACCCGTTCTCAAAGACTTATTATTTGGGTAGCACACATATTCTGAATGTCATTCTCATTTCGAGGTTAATCTAGATTAATATAGATTAAACAAATTAATCTATGCCCACCTATAATCATAAGACATAGCGTCATCGCAATCCTCAACAATAATAACACATTTCGCATAACAGAATAGCAAAGTCCACTAAAGGAGGTTCAGTGTTCTCATATATGGCTCCTAAACTCTGGAATAACCTTTCTGATAATGTCCAGGACTAAGACACACTCTCTCAGTTCAAAACTAGATTAAAGATTTATCTTTTTAGTAAAGCATATACACAAAGCATCACATAATTATAAGTCTGATTTATACTTCTGCGTCAAGCGCACACGTATGGTCAGGTGCAGCCTTCATGCGGTTGCATAGCCCTCGCTGTGGCTGATGCTGACGCGCACCTCTCAAAAAATGTGATGTCATTTAGCGCAATGACGTGTAGTGCAAGCTCTGTGATTGGTTGGCTTGGTAGAGGTGACGAGTGTGGGCGGTGCTGAGTACTGCGAGTCCGATAAGAGTGAGTGTTTACAAGTGTCAAGTCCCGTGAAGGAGCTCCAGATGGAAACATTTGTTTTGCGTTTACCTTATGATTACAGTAGTTGCACATCCACTGTTTCCGGCCTCTGAATGAGCGAGTTTTAACCACTTGTACATTAAGGTAGCGTTCAGAAAAAACAAAAGGAACATAAAAACCTACTGCCAGCCAGCATTTTGTAAGTGTTAGTGCAAAGCAACACAAACAGCAAGCAGAAGTATAAGTGCACGACTATGTGCAAGGCAGGTGTCGTGGGTCACGCCTATCACTCGACGCAGAAGTATAAATCAGTCTTAAGATGCATGAATGTGCTTCATGAAGCTGAGTGAGCCTGACAAACCACCTGTAGGATACACTCTTCCTCTCTTTATGCACCAGACACTTTGTTAGAAATACTTCTATGTTTTATATGTTTGTTTCTATAGCTAAGAATGTGTGAGCGTGCTCCATTCAGGTGAGTGGGCTTGACAAACCACACGTAGCACACTGTCTTCCTTTCTAAATGTACAAGGCACTTTGTCAGAAATACTTCTATGTTTTATATGGTTGTTTATATGTTTGCTTATATAGCACTTATTAGGCTGGCTTGTCAAAGCCAACCTACTGTTATGCTATTTAAACTTATTATTTTTATTATTATTATTATTATTATTCTTCTTCTGACTGAAAAAACTAAACTCTATCTCCTCCTTGAGCTTTCGAGCTATGACCACCAAACTCACACCAGACCTCCAAACTATTCTGACTCGGATTGCTATATCTTTTCTGACTGATCCGACTTTCGGTGGTCCGAAAAACGTCCCGGGACCACCGGAAAAATCCCATAGACTTAACATTGGATCAAACTTTGTGACCTCATAACTCAGCGTCAGACTGTCGCACAGACTTCTAACTTGGCTCATTTAACTCAGACTACCAAACTGCCAATAACTGATCACCTTTAAACTTTCTAGCCACGCCCTAGCAACCACTTTTGGACCCTAGAAACTGTCCCATAGACTTCCATTCAAAAAAACTCTCATTGGCTTTACATTGGATCAAACTTTGTGAGCTCATAAAACTGCATCAGACTGTCACACAGACTTCTAATTGGGCTCATTTAACTCAGACTACCAAACTACCAATGACTGATGAGCTTTTAACTTTTTAGCAACACCCCTAACTGCCAGATACTGCACCCTAGCAACTGTCCCATAGACTTCCATTGCAAAAGACTGTCATTGACTTAACATTAGATCAAACTTTGTGAGCTCATAACACTGCATCAGACTGTCATACAGACTAATGGCTGAGCTCTATCTATCTATCTATCTATCTATCTATCTATCTATCTATCTATCTATCTATCTATCTATCTATCTATCTATCTATCTATCTATCTATCTATCTATCTATCTATCTATCTATCTTCAAACTGTTTTAAACTATCTATCTATCTATCTATCTATCTATCTATCTATCTATCTATCTATCTATCTATCTATCTATCTATCTATCTATCTATCTATCTATCTATAAACTGTTTTAAACTATCTATCTATCTATCTATCTATCTATCTATCTATCTATCTATCTATCTATCTATCTATCTATCTATCTATCTATCTATCTATCTATCTATCTATCTATCTATCTATCTATCTATCTATCTACAAACTGTTTTAAACTATCTATCTATCTATCTATCTATCTATCTATCTATCTATCTATCTATCTATCTATCTATCTATCTATCTATCTATCTATCTATCTATAAACTGTTTTAAACTATCTATCTATCTATCTATCTATCTATCTATCTATCTATCTATCTATCTATCTATCTATCTATCTATCTATCTATCTATCTACAAACTGTTTTAAACTATCTATCTATCTATCTATCTATCTATCTATCTATCTATCTATCTATCTATCTATCTATCTATCTATCTATCTATCTATCTATCTATCTATCTATCTTCAAACTGTTTTAAACTATCTATCTATCTATCTATCTATCTATCTATCTATCTATCTATCTATCTATCTATCTATCTATCTATCTATCTATCTACAAACTGTTTTAAACTATCTATCTATCTATCTATCTATCTATCTATCTATCTATCTATCTATCTATCTATCTATCTATCTATCTATCTATCTATCTATCTATCTATCTTCAAACTGTTTTAAACTATCTATCTATCTATCTATCTATCTATCTATCTATCTATCTATCTATCTATCTATCTATCTATCTATCTATCTATCTATCTATCTATCTATCTATCTTCAAACTGTTTTAAACTATCTATCTATCTATCTATCTATCTATCTATCTATCTATCTATCTATCTATCTATCTATCTATCTATCTATCTATCTATCTATCTATCTATCTACAAACTGTTTTAAACTATCTATCTATCTATCTATCTATCTATCTATCTATCTATCTATCTATCTATCTATCTATCTATCTATCTACAAACTGTTTTAAACTATCTATCTATCTATCTATCTATCTATCTATCTATCTATCTATCTATCTATCTATCTATCTATCTATCTATCTATCTATCTATCTATCTATCTATCTTCAAACTGTTTTAAACTATCTATCTATCTATCTATCTATCTATCTATCTATCTATCTATCTATCTATCTATCTATCTATCTATCTACAAACTGTTTTAAACTATCTATCTATCTATCTATCTATCTATCTATCTATCTATCTATCTATCTATCTATCTATCTACAAACAAACTGTTTTAAACTATCTATCTATCTATCTATCTATCTATCTATCTATCTATCTATCTATCTATCTATCTATCTATCTATCTATCTATCTATCTATCTATCTTCAAACTGTTTTAAACTATCTATCTATCTATCTATCTATCTATCTATCTATCTATCTATCTATCTATCTATCTATCTATCTATCTATCTATCTACAAACTGTTTTAAACTATCTATCTATCTATCTATCTATCTATCTATCTATCTATCTATCTATCTATCTATCTATCTATCTATCTACAAACAAACTGTTTTAAACTATCTATCTATCTATCTATCTATCTATCTATCTATCTATCTATCTATCTATCTATCTATCTATCTATCTACAAACTGTTTTAAACTATCTATCTATCTATCTATCTATCTATCTATCTATCTATCTATCTATCTATCTATCTATCTATAAACTGTTTTAAACTATCTATCTATCTATCTATCTATCTATCTATCTATCTATCTATCTATCTATCTATCTATCTATCTATCTATCTATCTATCTATCTATCTATCTATCTATCGATCTATCTATCTATCTATCTATGCCCCCAAACTGATTTCAAAGACTGCCATTATAACTGGCCTACATGCATATCTTTGCATAGCAGTGTCCTATTGACTTGGGGGTTGGCTCATTTGACTTAGACAACCAACCACTTTCAAGTTCACTCTGTAACCACGCCCATAGCAACAAAACAGAGTACCCTAGCAACCATTTATCAACAGCTGTATCTCAGCATCAGAACGTCGTAGAGACATGGGGATTGGCTCGTTTGGCTCATGCTAGCAAACGGAACTTCCTGTATGCTACACATGCTAGCAGTGACTAGCTACATGCTAATATTGACTAGCCAAGTGCTGTAACTTGCTAGAAATGCTTACTAAGTATAAACAAATGACCAAGCATGTATGTGAGGCTTGCCTAGTAACAACCTAGGGTACCCTAGCAACTGCCTAGCAACCACCCAAATTACCCTAGCAACCGCCTAGCAACCGCCTAGCAACGGCCTAGTAATGCCTCAGTAAGTGCCTAGCGACCACTCAGGACACCCTAGCAACAGCCTAGCAACGCCTTAGCAACCACTCAGAATACCCTAGCAACCACCTATCAACACCTTAGCAACCACCTAGCAACCACTTAGGACACCCTAGCAACCGCCTAGCAACACCTTAGCAACCGCCTAGCAACCACTCGGGACACCCTAGCAACCACCTAGCAACACCTTAGCAACCACCTAGCAACCACTTAGGACACCCTAGCAACCGCCTAGCAACACCTTAGCAACCACATAGGACACCCTAGCAACCACCTAGCAACACCTTAGCAACCACCTAGCAACTGCTTAGGACACCCTAGCAACCACCTAGCAACACCTTAGCAACCACCTAGCAACCACTTAGGACACCCTAGCAACCCGCCTAGCAACACCTTAGCAACCACCTAGCAACACCTTAGCAACCACCTAGCAACCACTTAGGACACCCTAGCAACCACCTAGCAACACCTTAGCAACCACCTAGCAACCACTTAGGACACCCTAGCAACCGCCTAGCAACACCTTAGCAACCACTTAGGACACCCTAGCAACAGCCTAGCAACGCCTTAGCAACCGCCTAGCAACCCCTTAGCAACCACTTAGGACACCCTAGCAACCGCCTAGCAACACCTTAGCAACCACCTAGCAACCACTTAGGACACCCTAGCAACCGCCTAGCAACACCTTAGCAACCACCTAGCAACCACTCAGGACACCCTAGCAACCGCCTAGCAACACCTTAGCAACCACCCAGGACACCATAGCAACTGCCTAGCAACACCTTAGCAACCACTCAGAACACCCTAGCAACCACCTAGCAACACCATAGACTTAACATTGGCACAAAATGGCTGACATCCAAAAATCCCCATAGGCTTAATATTGCCACAAAACGGCTGACATCGATATCTAGATTAGAGAGTCGTAGAAGAATCTATCTATCTATCTATCTATAGTTTTTTAAACTGTTTTAATCTATCTATCTATCTATCTATCTATCTATCTATCTATCTATCTATCTATCTATCTATCTATCTATCTATCTATCTATCTCTCTATCTCTCTGTCTATATTCAAACTGTTTTAAACTATCTATCTATCTATCTATCTATCTATCTATCTATCTATCTATCTATCTATCTATCTATCTATCTATCTATCTATCTATCTATCTATCTATCTACAAACTGTTTTAAACTATCTATCTATCTATCTATCTATCTATCTATCTATCTATCTATCTATCTATCTATCTATCTATACTTTTTCAAACTGTTTTAAACTAAATAAACTATTTCCCGCAAGCTTTGTCAAGCCAGCCTCAAAGTTTGTCTCGACGAACTTTACTGTCTAGTTTTCATTTATAGCACTTCATTTTCACATTGACATTAATATCTCTTGTTCAAATACATTTTCAGCAGCAGCAGCTATGCTAATTATTTTCTTGGCTCTCTATTTCCACCTGGGGATGCCCATCCCGAGGACTTCGAGGACAACACATATATTTAATACACTTCACTTTAGCTATATACTCAACCCAGGCTCATTATTGATATGTACCCCTATACACAGTTCTGGAGATTGTAAAATACCTTCAGCAGAGTTCGCTGTCTACGCTTTTTTAGAACTCAAATTTCTCTCACAAGTGCCCGTTCGTGCTTCCTGTTCCCACGTAAATCCACCAGAGGCCGCTGTTGACTGACTGACTGACTGACTGACTGACGATCGGTCAGTCAGTCCCACCCCCTTTTCTAAACCCAACCGATGGTGTTTTCAAAAGCACTGATTGACCAGATCATCCCCTTAACCCAACCAATACCTCCCTAAACCCAACCAACAGTTTTCTCAAAAGCAATCCAGAAAAAAAAGTTCTCACCTGATTTTTACCATGTTTTCAGATCTTACCACATTCTTATCCTGTTATTACTTGTTTATTTAATTTTTTTGCCTTTTGTTTTACCTGCTTTCTGGAACCATTCTTTGCCGAACTCGAACCCCATTGTCAACTCAAGTCTACTGACGTACATGGCGAGCTACTGAGCAAACTGGTAACATTGGTAAAGCTGTCCACACAGAGGTAGTCCAGTCAGCTGGTAGCACGAAAAGAAACAGAAGCCTTCGGCAATGTCATACCGCCCCGTAACGTTCATTTTAAAGACAAAATGCAGCTAGACATAGCTCTGGCTACATTATTTGCGCTCTGCGGCAATGTATACAGGGGTACGTTTTCACAATGTTCCTGTGTTGTATATACCAATAACTACAGGTTAACTATGTTATATATATATATATATATATATAAATAATAATTAATAATCATAATAAATGACAAAACATGCTCTTTGCATCTAAATAGAATGAACAAATTAACTACTATCATCTTTATCCAGACAAGCTCATTTAAGAATACACACATAAAATCCCAAACAGAGGACATGATTTTTCCAAAGCTGATGCCTTATTAGTTGTCCAGTATTTTACTGTGCAGGTGAATGTGTGCTGGTGCGGGTCATGAGGAGACCGTTAACATTGACTGTTAGGTTCAGCTTATGGCTTTCACTGAGCGTGACCAAATCTGAGTCTAAATGAGAAAACTGACAATCTAACCATGAGCCAATACAAGACTCATGTTCCTTGAGGAGGCTCTACAACAATGGTTTCAAACTCAATTCCTGGAGGGCCGCAGCTCTGCATAGTTTAGCTCCAATCACCTCCAACTCACACTTGCTTATTAGTCTCTAGTAGTCTTGAACACTTTGATCATTTGGATCAGCTGTGCTTGGTTAGTGTTGTAGCAAAACTGTGCAGAGCTGCGGCCCTCCAGGAATCGAGTGAGACCTATGCTCTACAACAAACAACCACAAAAAAACACACCACATGCCTATAAACAAATCTTCAGACTCAACCAGGACAGATGCAAAAGCACACGTGGTGAAAGGAAGATGTCACCTTAAAATGTCTTGATGGATGAAAAATGACACACAAAGAAAGGTCAGCAATCTTCACGGACTCGGGGATGAATTTTTGAAGAAGCTGAAACGCAGATGAAAGGTCTGAGGACAGGCTTTATTCCAGAGGCACATTTTCAGATTCACAAAATCACACCAACTAGGAAAATACAATCTGGAAATGTATTTTCAACTTGATTTATTCACCTCTGTTAGATGCAGAAATAATGTCTTTTTAAATACAAATAATAATTTTTGAACAATTATAATTGAAAATAAAAAATAAAATAAAATAAAATAAAATAAAATTGTTCAGTCTAAAATGTTTAGTTCATTTAGATAAACATTTTGATGATTGTTCATCATCTTGAAAGTTAGAAATTGTGTTGTGCACTATTCGGAATGAAATGAAAATGTGTTTTAAATTTATTTAATGACATTATATTTGATTGAATTTTTTTTACTTATTTACAGAATCATTATAACTTATTAGTAATGCACTGTTTTAATTAGGTTTTATTATTAGTTACATGTTTTTATTACAATATTATTTAATGTTTAATTTACTATCATCATCTTGAAAGTCGAAAAAGGTATTGTAATCTATTAGTAATGAATTTCATTTAATTTAGGACATCACGTTGGCGCATTTGGGTAGCACAATTGCCTCACAGCAAGAAGGTCGCAACACCGGCTAGGTCAGTTGGCATTTCTGTGTGGAATTTGCATGTTCTCCCCATGTTGGCGTGGGTTTCCTCCGGGTAATCTGGTTTCCTCCACAGTCCAAAGACATGCGCTATAGGTGAATTGAATAAACTAAATTGGCCGTAGTGTATGTGTGTGAATGCAAGAGTGTATGGGTGTTTCCCAGTGTTGGGTTGCGGCTGAAAGGGCATCCGCTGCGTAAACAATTTGCTGGATAAGTTGGCGGTTCATTCTGCTGTGATGACCCCAGATTAATAAAGGGACTAAGCTGAAAAAAATTTATTCAATTGAATTGAATTGAATTGAATTTAATTTAATTTAATTTAATTCAATTCAATTCAATATTTTTTCTTGAATCTTGAAGCTGTCGAATGCTAATTCCTGATTTCTCCTTTAAAAGTTAAAACAGTATCCATTCTCAAATATTTTTCATTGTAAAATGTAAAACTGTGTGGCTCCGCATATGCATTTGTATGAGGTGCAGAGGTGTGTATGCAACCGTGTGTGTCTGTGTTTTTGTGTTGTTACCTCATATATATTGCAACTGTGTGTTTGTCTAAGCTGCAGTAATAAACCCTGGACCTGCTGCTGTGGAGGTCTGAGAGCTTCACCCACTCTGCCAGTTGTTTGTATGGTTGGAAACCCAGGCCTCAAAGCATCCAGAAGATCTATCAAACCCCCCGCCTGGCCTTCGCTGGCAACCCACTGGGCATTAATTCCCTCCGCTGCGAAAAAAAAAAACAACCGACTTGCCAATTTCAGGCTTCTACGTACTTTCAGAGGCTTCCCGGGACGCCCAGACCAGCCGCTTTTGGTTTTGATCAGCTTCATAAGAACAGATACTGGGTGTTTGGCCAAAGCCACGAGGATGCCAACACCATTCTGCAAAACAATTATCCATACTTACTGCGGGCAAGGCTTTGAATTACCTTCAATTATCGCTTTCTGCTAAACGATTTGAAGAGCTTTTATTTTTCCTCCAGAAACAGGGCAGGTTTAACAGCCCCAGGGTAGAAACTCACTTCTCTCCAGGCTATGTGTGAAAAGATTACTGTGTTTATGAGGAAATAAAGCATAATATGAGCGCACCTTGAATTTGTAAATGAATAAAGGTTGCTTCAGAGATTTAACATGCATTTTTGAATGCAAATGATTCATCTTCAGGTTTGTGATTTCTATTTAAAAAGTATGTAACAACTAATAACAATGTGCATATTTTTTTTAAAACAATGTTTATTCTGGATTTATTATAAAATATTGAGAACATTTGTGACCCTGGATCTTATGTTGCATGGGTAAATGTTTTGTTTGAGTGTAAAATGTTGAATGTATACGCCAGTGGTGTAAAGTACTTGAGTAAATGGACTTCGTTACTTTACTTAAGTATTTTTTTGGCTACTTTGTACTTGTACTGAGTATCAAAAATATAAGCAACTTTTACTCTCTACTTGACTACATTTTTGATTGAATATATGTACTTTTTACTCCACTACATTTGAACAGATGCTTACCGTTACTCATTACATTGTGATTGTGCACGACAAGGCGGCATCTTTATATACCACAGCTAATTTGTTGGGTGGATGAGGCGATATCGCCATCTGCAGGGTGCTGAAGGTACTGTATGCTATTTATGAGCTAAATCATGTGAACTTAATTTAGCAGCTTGCCTAATACCAGGTGTTTAATTAGCGACATGGCTGCAGCCAGTGATGAAGCCGAAGCTTGAATTTATGTGTAGTTTACTAAGTTGAAAAATTTTAATACAGAGAAAACATCTTAATCAATTGAAAAACTACTCAAAATAAAAATATTGCCCCCCTCTGATACTGAGAGATGAATCACATCAAAGTCAGCTCTGATTTTTTTTACTACGTTTTACTACTTTTTTTTTTTTTGATAAATTGTTTGTGCCTTTTTTAAACATTTGAGTTTGACTGAGACTTTTTGTTCTATTTTTTAAATATATTTTGTTCTGCCATTTTAAAACATTAAGGTGTTAAATTTAATTTATATATTAGGAAAATTTAACCTTTCTTGGTGTTCTTTGAGCCTACATTCAGTATGAGTAAAATACTTAAGTTCTTTTAAAATCGGCTACTTTAATACTTTTACTCAAGTCTTATTGGAATTAGTGACTTGTAACTTGTAATGGAGTAATTTTTACAGTAAGGTATCTCTACTTTTACTCAAGTATGGTTTCCAGGTACTCTTTACACCTCTGGTATACGCTCAGATTTCTACAAAAACTTTTAGAACAAAAATATGAATACAACTGTAAGTTTTGGTACAATTACAGTAAGTGTTGGACAAGAAACAAATCTATAAAATATAAAAATGTATATAACCCCAGTGTTTTAAATTTAGTTTCTGCGCTAGCCTGCTGCTACAGACGACACTAGTGTCTATACAATCTTTCAACTTGCTTTACACTTGAACAATGAAATGAATTCTTAACTTGTTGTATTGACAGTTCTGCATATAGTCCATTGGAAACCACTGACTTAGCCGATCACATCGAATGCGTGAATGTGTGTTGAGAGGTGCATCTTTCGAATGGTTTACTAACGGCCCTGCGCGTTAGGTAGCATCCTTGCTATCGTGTGCTGTGCGCTCGCAGTTGGCAAAAAGTCAACTCTGAGCAAGAAAAAGCATGTTACATCACTTGCGTCTTTTTCATTCTCCAATCAAATGAAAGCAGAGGCGGGGTTTCTGCTGAGGTGACAGCAGTGTTTGTGTTGTCAAAATGACTATGGAGACTTTTAAAGATGGAGGAGAGACTAGCGGTCACTGTTTCCTAGAACTGTATGACTTTACAAATATTTAATATCGCAATATTATTAAATATTACAATTCTAACCATATCAACAGCAACACTTGTGCTCAATATGCAGCTGATTCAGTCGTTGCCAAGTGAAATATAAAAGCACACCGCAAAATTTTTTTTTCTTGTCAAAAAAATGGCAATGTGGTGCATCTCGCGTTTTTTGAACGTACTGTAAAAGTGCTTTCGGTGTGATTGGCTAAGGGGCCGATCACACAGAACAAGTTTTTTGTGTTGAGAGGTGCATCTTTTGAATAGGCGCGATCGTTTTGCACACTGCTTGTGCACCATTCGCACCTCATGTTTTAACCGGCTGCTGCACCCCGCATTTTTGCTGTTGCATGCTGTGCACTCGCAAAAAAAAGTCAACTTTCAGATTGCGTTGAGGTGAGAGCAGTGTAAAAGATAACTACAGAGACTTTTAAAGATAAAGGAGAGACTAGGGGCAAAATCCATTTAAGGTAAGTAATTTCACTCGGCGGCCATCTTTGAAACACCTCTCGGGCAGTATGCTCGGGCATTCTGTCTGAATGGGGAAACATCAAATTCTCCAGAACTGCTTGCCAAGCTTACGATTGAATTTCATATTAGGAATCACCAATAAAAAAACAACTGTCTCTTTAGTTTCATTTCTAAACGTCCAAATCAAACAAAATCTGCAGAAACTCACGTCTGGTCCGAGCCCTCTCCCCCGAAATATCATCAATCTATAGCGATTGGGGATTGGTTCCTGTACTTGAAGGCGGGCTTTGTTCACCATATAGCGTTCGACGATTGGCTCCTGTACTAGTAAGCGTCATTTGCCATATTGACCGTTACACTTTTCCCTATTCAAAAAGATATGAGTGACATGTCTTGAGTATTCTATAGTCTTTGCTTTGCGTTCAATGCATGAAGTTGTCCAGAGCTGTATGACTTTACAAATCTTGAAATAATACAATTCTAACAGCCTGACAAAGGGTGTGTCTAAAGTTGGGACTGATGCAATTGTCATAGCAGCGTCAGCTAATGAAATTAGTTCACAATCGTCTACTGTCTGAGCTGGGGTATTTGCATAAATTGATCTGATTGGCTGATGCGTCCATTGGTGCTTGAAAAGTTAAGAAATTCCCAACTTCTGCAGCGAGCAACGCCACTGAAGCAGTGCCGAAGGATCCACAATGCAGTTCGGCAATGCCTGACCTCACCCATTCAAAGTGAAGGGGAAGCATTGACGCTGAGTGTACATTTTGTTGTAAGTTTCAGATACACATCCGACTTGTATACAGAAGGCTTGTACAGATAACCATATGAACCACTGATCTAAACCATTTCCTAAAGTCAAGTGTTTCCAAAAGCAAACATAAAAGGAACGTCCAGGTTCAAAAAAGGATGCCGATTGACTGTGGTGAATGGTAGTTAGGGCGGCCAGCCAATCTTTTAGTTTGTAGAAAACACCACAGCATGTTGAACCAGAGGTGTAGACAGAAAAAGAAGACACCGGTAATTGTGTCCATTATGCGCTTATAAACTGGTATGGCAGCAGTGGCTTGGCCTCCCTCAACCTTTGCAATCTCACATGTGCAAATCTAAAAATGCAGAAAAGTGCTGATTTCAGCCAATATCACACAGTCTGGGAAAGGTCAGACACTGCCGATCTATAGATGAGTCAGTGTTAAGCAAACAGGCCAGTTAATTATGTTTGGACATGGGAGTGCAATTAAGAAGAGCCATAAGAGGAGTGTAGGTTGCACACACACACTCACACACACACACCGACCCACCCACACATGCGTGCACAAACTCCCACACCCACACATGCACACACACACAACCCTGAGATGAAAAACCTTTGGTGTTGTATTCCAAACTTTCAATGAATTACGTTAATAGTCATAGATCGACAGCATGGTACATATAATATAATATAATATAATATAATATAATATAATATAATATAATATAATATAATATAATATAATATAATATAATATAATAAAATATAATATAATATAATATAATATAATATAATATAATATAATAAAATATAATATAATATACTATAATATAATATAACATAACATAACATAACATAACATAACATAACATAATAAAATATAATATAATATAATATAACATAACATAACATAACATAATAAAATAAAATATAATATAATATAATATAATATAATATAATATAATATAACATAACATAACATAACATAATATAATATAATATAATATAATATAACATAACATAATATAATATAACATAACATAACAAAATATAATATAATATAATATAATATAACATAACATAATATAATATAATATAATATAATATAATATAATATAATATAATATAATATAATATAATATAATATAATATAAAATAGCATAACAAAATATAATATAATATAATATAATATCATTCATTCATTCATTTTCTTGTCGGCTTTGTCCCTTGCGGGGTCGCCACAGCGGAATGAACCGCCAACTTATCCAGCACGATTTTACGCAGCGGATGCCCTTCCAGCCGCAACCCATCTCTGGGAACTTCCACACACACATTCACACTCATACACTATGGACAATTTAGCTTACCCAATTCACCTGTACTGCATGTCTTTGGACTGTGGGGGAAACCGGAGCACCCGGAGGAAACCCACGCGAACCCAGGGAGAACATGCAAACTCCACACAGAAACGCCAACTGACCCAGCCCAGCCGAGGTTCGAACCTGCGACCCAGCGACGTTCTTGCTGTGAGGCAACAGCACTACCTACTGCGCCACTGGGTTGCCCATAATATAATATAACATAACAAAATATAATATAATATAATATAATATAATATAATATAATATAATATAATATAATATAATATAATATAATATAATATAACATAACAAAATATAATATAATATAATATAACATAACATAACAAAATATAATATAATATAATATAACATAACATAACAAAACAAAATATAATATAATATAATATAATATAACATAACATAACATAACAAAACAAAACATAATATAATATAATAGGTCAATAGAATTAATTTAGCTAAACTGCGACATGGTCATCTTCCGGAAATATTACCAAAAATGCATCAGGTAATGTTTCCCCTCTTTCTCTCTCTCTCTACAGTACATACATATATATATATATATATATATATATATATATATATATATATATATATATATATATATATATATATATATATATATATATATATATAAAATTGTTGGTAAAGTGCTGTCAGCAAATGTTTTTCCTCCACATCCCATAAGATGGGACAGTGCATCGGACTACAGCAGCGGAATTATTTTTCAGGCACAGTATTTTTTTGTGTTTGGGTCTGTTTTAGTTCGGATCATGTTCCCACTACAAACCAACCACTCCAGGGTTCGTTTGAAAGCGTACCGAGACCACCTCTTCAAGGAGGTCTCAGTACGCTTTTTTGGTCCGCATTTGGTGCACACTTGGGTGCAATTTGCTACATTCACACATGTTCAAACGAACCAAGAGGGAAAACAAACTCTAGTGCGATTCAACCGAACTAAATAAGGCAGGTGTGAAAACACCCTAAAAGGCCTAATACATCTGTTGAGCAGCAACAGCAAAAACACTAAAAATAAGCCATATTTACTGTCCCATAAAAAAACACTAAACAAACAGGAAGCTCCATAACAAGGCTCTAAGTGCAAACAGTACAGATGCATCAGTCTTTCCAGCGAACCAGGAGAAATGTCCTTCTTTTTTTTCACCAGCCGAACAACAGCACGCCACAAAACTATTCCAATTTACAATCCAGTGCTCCCATTGCCCACATTTTCTTTACTTCATAGGTCACCACTGGTCTTCCTGTGGAGGAACATGGCAACAAGTGAGCGGCGTGGAAAAAATACAGCAGCGCAGCACGACGGCGCCTTTAAATTTGTTTAAAACACCTGCTGATGTCCAAGGCCACACATTTCCTTGACAACCTCCACACGCTAAACAAAACACGGCCAGGTGGGAACGGCTTACAGCTGTGAATAAACATTATTAGCCATTTTGCAAAGTAGAAAATGCTCAGTCCACTGTGGTCAGCTTAATTGAATATGTTGTACCATAGGGAAAAAAAACACTGTTAGGAAAACATTTTGAAATTTCGTAGAAGAAAATAAAGAAAAGATAAACTACAGAGAAACAGAAAATGGTACAATATGCCACAACAAGAGTGGAAAACCACAAGAGGGGTGGAAAAAGAACTTGAAAAAAAAGAAAATAATTATACTTGAATGTAAGTACAGATATAGTAAACAGTTTATTCCAGAAAAAAGTGTAAGAAATAAAAAAGGCACTGTCGCTACACAGCAAAAAGGTTGCTGGTTCGAGTCCTGGTTGGGCCAGTTGGCACTTCTGTGTGCATGTTCTCCCTGTGTTCTCGTGGGTTTCCTCCGGGTGCTCAGGTTCCCCCACAGTCCACAAACATGTGCTATAGGTGAATTGGGTAAACAAAATTGACCGTAGTGTACGAGTGCTTGTGTGAATGTGAGAGTGTATGGGTGTTTCCCAATACTGGGATGTGGCTGGTAGGGTATCCGCTGCATAAAACATATGCTGGAATAGTTGGTGGTTCATTCCGCTGTGGCGACCCCTGATAAATAAGGGACTTAGCTGAAGGAAAATTAATGAATAAATGAATGAATGTTAAATCTCGTAATCAGTTGTCAATGATAAGTTTCATTATCATACCTGTCAACACTCCCAGGAGTCTCCCGTATTTAAGACCCCATCGCCCACCCTCCTCCCATTTTGTTATTTCTCTTGGAAAACTCCCGTAATTTCACCCTCCGTCCCATCCTCAGCTTTTTGGTACAGTCTGTTCTGTAACACCCCCGGGTCGCCAACTTTGGTATAGTATGCGATCGCAGCGGCCTCCCAAAACCCACTCCATACTACAGTTATTAACCCGCCCGGTTCTCAACAGAGACAAATGTTGGCAGATATATTTGTTTTACAAACACTTGTTAAAATATTTAGAGATAAATAAAGACGTATACACTGTTAGTGTGGAAAGAGAACTTGAAATATTATTCAATTTCTTGTCCATATTGGCGCTGAGAGTATTGGTAGCAAGCATGAGATCATCGTTGCAAACTGATGAAGCAGTGCAGCCGTTAGCGCCTTTGCCCGCTTTCATTACTGTTGTTCAGACATATAAATTGTTATACTTTTTCTCTATGCATTTTATAGTGATTTAATTCATAGAAAAAAATAAGATATAAAATGTCTAAATTATAATATAATATAATATAATATAATATAATATAATATAATATAATATAATATAATATAATATAATATAATATAATATAATATAATATAATATAATATAATATAATTTAAATTGTAATTAAAGAACAACCTCCTCAGCAAATATATTTACAGTATATATATATATATATATATATATACAAGGTTTCCGCTACATTCATTCTACCATGGCAGGGCGCCACGCCAAAATTCATCCCGCCACGGCTACAATACACCTTCTAATTTAAAACATTGTTGTTTTTTTTAAATAGCAGGTTATAAATCGCACCAAAACGTATTAAAAGGTAAGTGAATTATAACAGCGCAAACAGTTGCATGAGGCCAGCAAACACGACGTATAGCTTTCAGTTATGATGAACACAGTTTCTATAATTATACTTTATTTATAGATGAAGGTCTATGGCTCTGCATACAACAAACAAAGACTTTATCTTGCTGGAGTTTATAGCCGTGTCACTTTACCTCAGAACGCATTATTGCCGCTCTGTAGGTCTATTGGAGATGTTCATAAATATTCCTTGCAAATCTAATAAAGGTTGGAGACATATTCACTACGTAAACGTGCTAAGCACTACGTAAACACTGAGCAGCGTATATTTGAAGGCGTGCCAGAAGTTTTGTGCACGAACAGAGGAAATCCTAGTGCAAGCAAAAAGATCTGCATGCTCGTATTACACAAATCCCGACTTGTAGTACTGCGTCACATTTGTCATTGAAATAACGCCAAAGGTAGTTGGTAGATCAAAAGGCCTGCCGCCACAGCTGGAAAAAAATCCTAGAGGAAACACTGTATATATATATAAAATACTACTCGAATCTTCTGCCTGTGCAAGAGAACAGACCATGCATGATAAATGCTCCATTATATAAGATCTCAAATCGCAGTTGGAATTTCTTAGCAGATTGTATCTCTCTATATAATCCTTTCTCAGAGGTCATACGCTCAAAGCGCAGCCAAAATTTTCTAACAGAGTAATTATGTCCAGCTGTGGCCAAACTATCTGGTCCTTCCATTTAATGCTACTAAACAAAAGACATAAAACAAGACGACCTGCTGAGTTTCTTTCCATCACATCTAAGCCTGAAACATCTAATGGAGCTGTTTGAGAAGCCATGCTTGGCCCATTAACATGAAGAGACTGTAATGACTGGACAAATTGCTCTCACTTGTGACAGCTATGATGGATGGTCTGGACAATGATACTTTGAGTGCAATATTTCTACAATATTAGCCATAATTAAGAGGTAGTGGTTCAATTGGTGGTGTTCCTGGAGAAGCTCTAACAAGGTCAACAAGCCCGCTGGCATAAAACAAGACACTTTTCATGATGAATTCTGCCCTGGATGTGTTTCTGGCAGCTGTCTGAGGGGCAACAACTGTTTAAATACGATATGCCTGCATGTAGGGTACTTTTTGTAGAGAGTAAACGGCATTTCTGTCACTGCTAGTTTAATTGAATAGAGAGTTATTTGACAAACAGGTAATTGTTTCTGAACTGAAATGGATTTAAAGGAATACGTGAGGCCTGCAGGGGTATGAACAGGAATCAAGAATCAACAATGCTTTGAATGAGTGTAATAGGTGGAAATAAAACATTAAAAAGGGCACTTTTGCTTGTTTGATAGTGTTTTTTTTAAATGATTTGAAATATTTAAGCCGTATCCAAAATCACCCCTATAAACTTAATAATTATTCCCTACATTACTTCACTAATATAGTCCACTTAAAGGTGATATATTGTCTCTTCTGAAGCATAACAATACTATAATAGGTTTTCAGATGTTTAATAAACATGTAAGGGAAAAAGTACATCCAGATGGTTGTTATCCCAGACGCAAAGTTGAGATCTGCGAAAACAATCGACTAGATGTAGTATATTCTGTTTATCCCATGAATAATCGACACAAATTGTAAAAAATAGACATAAAACATTGTTCTGAGCTCTAATAGTTTATGAACTCTTTATGTAAAGGCAAATCTGACAGAAACAAAACTGAATTGGCTGAACGGAGCATATGATACACTAACCCAGTGGTCCTGACAAAACATTGCTGTCACTATGATACAAGTTTTATTTCTGGAAAAAAATGACAAAGCATTGCAGTGTTTGGGTGTTCTAAGATAGTTAGTCTTACCGAAATGTGTATATTCCATGCAAGTTGAATCTGATCGGTCAATTCTTGTCACGTGATTCCCGGTGCACTCGCATTCATCCAATGTGTCTGGTCTGGAAGGCGCGGCGGGGCGCAGTGCATCACAACACTTGTGCGCGCAAGCCACGCACCTCCATTGGAAACAATGAACTTGTGTGAACTCTAGAAAAGACGGAATATGCGAACGGCCCCTAAAAGGCCTCCATCATTTGGGATCTCAATCAGTTGATCTTTTTGCGCAGACATGGTGGATTTACCTGATTTGTTGACAACTGGGTTGCGGATCCATTCCTTTGTAGTTCGCGGGTCCCCGTACCGGTGGTTGAGGACCACCGCACTATCATATTTTTCAGTTACAAGATGAAGTCAAACTTTCAAAAGGTGAATATATTTACTGACAGTCAAGATGATTCGAAATACCTGGATGAGCCTGTGATATTAGTTTCAGCAGCTGCTATGTTGGTATAACATCCTTGGAATGTCACAACTGACCAATCAGAATCAAGTATTCCAGGCAGCCATGTGATAAGCTAAGCTAACGTCTGTAAGATCGTACTCACACTACATGTATGTACAGTTGCCTTGAACCGGGCCAAAGCACGCTTGTCCCCCCTCCCGTCTCCCCCGACGGCCCGCACTCACATTACATTCAGGCCTGGGCACGCTTTCGTCATCGATGACGCGCTGTTCAGAAGCGCTCTCGCTCAGCACAGTGGAGATTTCTTTAATTATGTTAAGTCGTTTGATATGCGGCGACACGCAGTCAAACATTTCGCCGAACAGATCAGCCACTTTTGACGCTCATAAACAATCATAAAGCCCTCCTGCTGCAGGAATTAGGAGGTTTGCTGAAGGTGCAGCTGACGTGCAGTGACGGGTTTGCGTCTTTAATAAACTACGACAGTTTGTGTTCATTGAACAGTACGAATGATTAATTAATCCATATGAAACAGTCGCTTAAAAGTCACGTCTCGCTTTCAGTTTCGGGCTCGGACGTGTTTTGCACTCACACACAAGCGTACCGCGCCAAAGCCCATGTGAACCGCGCTCTGGCACACCTCTTCCAACCGGGCCAGGGCCGGCCAAGTGTACCGTGCCTGAGCCCGATTCAGAGCACTCACACTTCTCAAACGATCCGGGAAACGGGCCTGGGCATGGTTCGGATAGCATAGTGTGGGTACGCCCTAAAAGTCAGCTTTTCTCCTTTGAAAATGCATTTGGATATCTTTTTTTTGGATATCTTTTGGATAGCATTTTTGGATATATTTTCTGCTGGAGATACTGTTGTTCTAAAAAACCTCTAAATGCCATCTGAAATTTTCCTCTAAAAGGAGCAATTTTATCAGGATCATGTGTGTAGGTTCAGTAATATCACATTTATGGCAAAGAATAAGTCCTTTTCCTGGTCTTTAAAGCAAAATAACAACACAAAGAAAGGAGGCTGAAAAAAATGTTTCATTTTCGATGGAAAATTGAGACGGCACTTAGAGGTTTTTGCATCTGAACTCTTCATATATACCCTAGGAACGGTATAGCAGAACATTTTGGCGGTTTTAAAACCTTGACTTTTCCAAACCGTGATATACCTTGAAAACCGTTATCGTCCCATACCTAAACTCCACCCACTGCCAGTTTACCCAATTATGTTAAGACCTGCTTCAATTTATGCAGACGTGGCCAAAAATGCAAAATTGTTATCTCAACACAGCAAACTTAAAAACATTCCATTCAAAAACACTTCCAGTCCACAATATTTCCAGACACTCACTCACTTTACCATGACGTGATGCACAACACAAACACTATCTAACAAAGGCATGTTTTCAGTGACCTTCTGAGTCAATATATGCTCTAATCCTGTCACAACATACACACACATACATATCTTTATCCCACATTCATACGTTTTACAAAAAAAAGCACAATTTCAGTCAATGTGACACTAACCCGATAGTTCAACACGCACATATTTCGACCTAAGAAGCCAGTGCTCGCAGAGTCATTATAAATCATCTTGGCAGACAAAAGCAACAGATTAATAGATAATTTTAGTGGGCTTGTGTGAGTTTTCTAGCGTTTCCTGCTCTGAAAGGTTAATTGGGACTGGAAGAGAGGAGTGAGTCGCCCACAAGGCAAGATTTCCAGCGCCAGTGACATTCTTGCCTGTTATGAAGGAGCCCAAAAAGTGTGTGTATATGTGTGTGCGTTTGTGTGTATACGTATTTGGTTGTGTATGTGTGTGTTTGTATGTGGTATTTATCACTTTGTGAGGACCAAATGTCACACAAGTATAGTAATATCAGTGATTTTAGACTTTGTGGGGACATTGTTTGGTCCCCATGAGAACATAAATATACAGAATTTTGAAAATGTAAAACTACACAATGTTTTCTGTGAGGGTTGGATTCGGGGTAGGGCTTGGGGAAATAGCATAGACAATGCAGTATAAAAAAAAAGCATTACTTCTGGGAAGTCCCCACAAATCATGAAAACCCTATGTGTGTGCATGTGTCTATGTATAGAGCTGTGCGATTAGTATAAAGTATAAAACTGATTGCTCAGTTCTTGCAAAGTCCCTTTAAGGCAAGTGATTTCACTTGATGGCCATATTTGAAACACCTCTCAGGCAGTATGCTCAGGCATTCTGTCTGAATGGGAAAACCAAGCTTACGATTGAATTTCATATAAGGAATCACCAATAAAATTAAACAACAACTGTCTCTTTAGTTTCATTTCTAAACATCCAAATCACAAAATCTGCAGAAACTCACGTCTGGTCCGGGCACCTTCCCCTGGAGTATCGTCAGTCTATAGTGATTGGGTCCTGTACTAGAAAGGCGGGATTTATTCGCCATATAGTGATCGATAACTGGCTCCTGTACTAGTGGGCGGGGCTTTATTCATCATATTAACCGTTACACTTTTCCCCATTTAAAAAGATACGAGTGACATGTCTTGTGTATTCTATAGTCTTTGGTTCTTGTTACATGTCTCGCGGCCCGCTTGCAGCATTGTGAAAGTAGAGATGTTTTAAACTGGGTGCGCATGGAATACCCGAGCGCATCACTCCTAATACACCTCCATTGGAAATAACGAACTTGTCCCCGCAAAAAAAACGATATGTGAATGGCCTATTTCACGGCAGCGTCACAAAAAGGTCAATGATCTATGCATGGCATAAAAAAAAAAAAAAAAACTGTGGACACATACAAAAGTACTTCTGACATGTGGCCAAACAGAACATCAGGGCACTTGTGTTTGATGGTGCACACACACGCACGCACGCACACGCACGCACACACACACACACACACACACACACACACACACACACACACACACACACACACACACACACACACACACACACACACACACACACACACACACACACACACACACACACACACACAGTAGTCTATTTATTTGTTTTACCATAGGTCTGTTCTAGAGACAATTTGTTAGGTGATTTTTATTTTTATTCTTAGAGACATGTTACAGGACTTTGATAAAGATCTAATTGTTTTCCTTTAGAAATATGTTTCAGATTCACACTGTAAAACATCTGTGTGTGACAAAATCGTGATTAAAATCGATATTGCAATATTGTTCAAGAAAATTGAGCCCATATCATACAGCCCTAGTGTATGGTTCTGGTATTCATCACATTCTGGGGACCAAATGTCCCCACAAGTATAGAATTACCAGTAATTTTAATTTAAAAACAGCTCATAAATCATGCAAAATGAAAATTTTGAAAATGTAAACCTGCAGAATGTTTTGTGAGGGTTGGTCTAGGACCGAATATGCAGTCTGTACAGCATAAAAATCCTTACGTCTATTGAAAGTCCCCATAAAAAATGAAAACCCAAAACGTGTATGTATATATAAGACATTAGTGCCATGTGGAGGAATACAGAGAGAGTGAGAGCAAACACAAGCGAAATACACACATAATAAAGGATTATTTTGCCAGACAACACTCCTCCTGAGAAAGGGAATGAGGGAAAACGAGAAAGACAAGAAAGGGACTGTAGGGCTGAGTGGCTTGAAAGCAGAAGATGTAATAATGTGGAGAGCAGGAGGAAAAAGCAGACTGTCAGGGGTTTCTCTGGGATCTGCCGGCCGCTTTATTCCTCATACAGAGACGGATGATTAGGTTGCCGGTTCTGGGCTGTCAAAAGACAAGGTTCCCGGTGAAGGACAGCTGGCTCGAAGGAGAGACAGCTCATAGGTGAAGAGGACACAAATTCAGCTTTGAGCGTAACCTGTGAGGCCGACGCTGCATTAGTCAACTACTGTATGACACAACCACTTAGTTTAGGCATGGTGACCTTTAAACTGCACTTCTGTTTATGCATGTGCACATTTCAGACGACCTTTCCAAATGCACTTATGATAGTTTCTTAATGGAACTTAGTAGTACAAAAAAAATCGGATTGTCTTTTTGGACTCATCTTTGGTTTCCTTTTTTGAATAAATTAAGTGCACTGTTATTTTTATTTCCTTGAGATTTATAAATATATTTATATACTACTTGTAATACAATTTTGTCCTTTAATACAAGCAGTCAGATTTATGTACTGTACCTTTAACTTTACCTCTTTTTGAACATATCAAACAAAACTAAAGTACATGCACAGAACAACATGAGCATTTATAGCAAATAAACAAATGTAAATATTATCCCGCTTGCAAACATTGTTGAGTTGTTAAACGGCTATGATTGGTCACGCGCTTAACAGAAAAGTCAGCGATTGGCTCTAATGGTCAGCGCGGCTCTTACTCTTTTCAACAAACAGCGACACCGACATTAATGTTAAACAGATGCGGTGATCAGCTAATCCATTATAGACAGCGACGATTATCGACAGCCCTGATTCCTGCCAGCCTGCCCAGTCACGTCTGTTTGTTAATGTTTCCCCCTCAGGGTTGTTTTAGTTGCTTTTTGTTTTATTTTATAATTAATAAACCCTTTTAATTCGCTGCTCTTGAGTCTTCGCTCCTTTTCCCCTTTTGAAACCTGAGATCGCAAACATATAGAAGTCCATCCCAATCGAATTACTCAAGAATGATGATTTTAAGATTAAAAAACATCTTTCTAATGTGCACTTGAACTCTAAAGTGGAAAATTAGGAAATAGTTGAACTGACTTTTTTCTGGTTTAACTGACAGATCCCAAATCCCAACCCTGCCCCCAAAACATACCCTCACAGAAAACCCTTTTTCTCTATGTATTTTTACACTTTCAGATCAACATTATTTAGCATTTACTATAAAATTTCTAAAATTCCCCCCCTCGTAGAGACAGCAGGCCGGTCCCCACAATGTCAGAAATCTCTGGTTTTACTAACATAAACAAGTACACAAATACACACACAAATATGCGGTTTAGGAGAACTATCCACAGACAAAATGATCTTTACACTGTACAAACTGTATCTATTGTATCCACCTTAACGTTAAACACACATCTAACCCTCACAGAAATCTAGTGGCAAGTTTTGAATTAAAAACAAAGAAACTACACAACTTTAGCATGTTCAAAAGCTTTTAAATTGTCCTCATTAACTAGGGTGACCTGACGTCCCCATTTTTTAACTTTGCATTGTTAAACTGGTATGATTACACATTTGCTTTCAAGTAAAACATATATTCAAGTATACACACACACACACACACACACACACACACACACACACACACACACACACACACACACACACACACAAAATGGAGGCAGCTTTCATTCCAGAAGGTCAAGAGCAGCTTCTCAGTTGTTCCTGCATGCAGCGAGTCATAAATTAAGAGCAGACAGAGAGCGCCACAATCAGCCAATTAACTCAGAATCCAGAAAGGCCAATGCAATTTCATCTCCACACAACTGTTCTGGCAGCGGCCGCAGATTCATTAAAGCTGACTGACCGGCTTTCCTCACCGATCACC